>CAUYUJ010004446.1:1208143-1237736 GCA_963575745.1 Prorocentrum cordatum
CTCCTCCTCCTCCCCCTCCCCCTCCTCCTCTTCGGGCGCGCTGGGGGGCCTGTTGGGGCCCTCTTGGGCTCTCTTAGGGCCCTCGGGGCCCTCTTGGCTGTATTGGGGCCGTCTGGGGGCCATCTGGTCCGTTTGGGGCCCCTTTGAGGCGCCTCTGGGGCCGTCTTGGGATGATAGTTGGGGCATCTTAGGCCGTCTTGGGCCCGTCTGGGGGCCCTCTTGGACCGTTTTGGGCCCGTTTGGGGCACCTTCGGGGCCGTCTTGGGACGACCGTTGGGGCCTCTGGGCCGTCTTGGGCCCGTCTGGGGAAGAAGCGGGCCATGGGAGCCGCCCGGGAGCCGCTTCACTCGAAAAACTACTAGCGTAACGGGCCATTTGACCATTCCGTCTTGGCTACGCACCCCCCCTGGACCCCCCCTAAGAAGGGCTTCGCCCCCTACTCAACGTCACTCGCTCGTACCTCGCTCTTTCCGTCACCTGCTTGGCACGGGGACGGAAAGCGCACTTACTTTCAGAGCGCACGAGATCGCTGGCTCGTCCGCTCTTACACCTCTTATTGACTCCCTTCCCCTCGCTCTTGTCCTGTCTCAGCCTCGGAGAGTCGCGGAGCTTTCTTTGAGCGCGTTTCTTGTTTTGGAGGGGGCGGTCGGGTCGCGTTGCGTTTTCCGCGTTTGGGCTGCCAGCTTTCCAGAACCCCGCGTTTTCCTTGCGTGGACCGCTCGTTGTCCACGCGTTGCCGCCCGTCCCTGTGCCCTGGCGTCAAGAACTTATTACGCCGCAGCTCTCTGTTGGGAGCTTTGGTCTTATCAGCTCGATTACGTCACCGCTCGCTCTTGGGAGCCGCGGTGCTAAGAGCCTTTGGGAGTATTATGGGCCTCTGGGGGGGCTCTTGGGGAGCCTCTTGGGTGCCTCTTGGGGACCTTTTGGGGCTTCTCGGGGGCCTCTTGGGGTCTCCTGGGAGCTTCTGGGTGGCGGGGGTGAAGGGACTCGGCTGCCTTTGGCCGTCTTTGGGCCCTCTTGGGGGCCTCTTGGGGCCTTCTTGGGTCCGTCCTGGGGCAGTCTTGGGCCGTCTTGGCGCCTCTTGGGCCGTCTTGGCGCCCTCTTGGGCCGTTTTTGGGCCCTCTTGGGGGCCTCTTGGGCCTTCTTGGGGCGCTCTTAGGGGCCTCTTGGACAGTCTTGGGCGCCTCTTGGCCCGTCTTGGCGCCCTCTTGGGCTATTTGGGGAACCTCTTGGGAACATCTTGAGCCGTCTTGGGGCGGTCTTTGGGAACATCTTGGACCGTCTTCAACGCCATGAAAGGCGAAAAGCCGTATATGCTAGAAATGTACGTTTCCCTGAGAAAATCAATGATTTTGGCCTCGTGGGGCCCTTGACGTCTTGGGGCCGCCTTGCGCGGTCTTGGGCTCTCTTGGAGCGCTCTTGGGCCGTCTTGGGCGCTTCTTGGGCCGTCTTGGGCCGTCTTGGGCGCCGTCTTGGCCGCTTCTTGGGCTGTCTTAGGCGCCTAAGACGGCCCAAGCAGCGCCCAAGAGGCGTTCTCCGATGATGCCTCGAGCGAAACGCTGTTTTTAAGCCCCGAAGGCCGTCCTACTCGATGAAAAAACGAGGCGGGAGGGCAATTAGATCCGGGCCCGCGGATGCCAACCCCCTCGAACTCCCCCAAGTCCAATTTCTCCCGACTAACGGACCGCGCGCTAACGCGCGCTTTCCGTCATCCGCCGCCCCCGGTTGGCTTGCCACAGGGGGGCCGGGCGTGAGAGATCCTCGACGGCATGGGTTCTTTCCGAAAACTCCCTGGGGCTTCGGCCCGTTTCGCGGGGGTCCCGGAGAGCCGCACTAAGGGCCCATTCAACGGGGACTCCACTGACGGGTACTTTGGCCAGTGACCAGGCGAACCCAACCATTTCCGATGTGGGCAACGCTGCAATGCCGGAAAGAGGTCCTAAAGAGGCAACGTTCGGTAACTTTCCAAAATACCCGTTAGTGAGTACCCGCTACGTTGCCCCTCACGCGCAAGGCCGCGCAAACAACCGGAATTTGCGTACAAGTTTTTCTAAGGACGGCCAAGATGGCTCTCGAGACCGCCAGGATGGCCCAAGATGGCCAAAAAGAGACGTCCAAGATGGTCAAGATGGCCTTCAAGACAGCTCAGATGGCCCAAAGATGGCTCCAAGACGGCCCAAGATGGACCAATAGGCTACCAAGTGGCCTCCAAGACGATCCCAGAGGCTCCCAATAGCTGCTCCAGGAAGGCCCGCAGATGTCAAAATCAATGATTATCCGTAGGTTTTTGAAGGATTTTGGATGTTGCGCTTCTTCGGCCTTCCGCCTTCCCAAGATGGCCCCAGAGGCCCCCATGGTCGCCCCAGGATCGCCCAAGATGCCCCCAAGATGGTACTATAACGGCCCAAGAGGCCCCCAAGACGGCCCCAAGAGGGCGCCACGACGGCTCCAGAGGCCTTCAAGATGCCCAAGATGGCTTCCAAGGCGGCCAAGATGGCCTCCAAGATGCCTCCAAGACGGGCAAGATGACCTCCAAGACGGCCAAGATGGCCGCTAAGACGGCCAAGATGGCCCAAGATGGGTCCGAGAGGTTCCGAGATGGCCCCAGAGGATTCCAAGAGGTGCTCCAGGAAGGCCCGAGGGAGCCAAAATCGTCAATGTTCAATAGGTATTTGAAGGATTTGGGCTTTTCCTCCCGCCGCCCGAGACGGCCCAAGGAGTCCTCAAAGTCGTCCCGGAGGCCTCCAAGATGGCTCCAGAACGGTCCAAGAGGCCACCAAGGCAGCCCCAAGAGAGCCCCAAGACGGCCCAAGAGGCCTCCAAGACGCCCAAGATGGCCTCCAAGACACCTCAAGACTGCCAAGATGACTTCCAAGACGGCCAAGATGGCCTCCAAGACGGCCAAGATATCCCCAAGAGAGCCGAAGGTGGCCCACGATTGTTCCAAGATGCCCCCAAGATGGCCCCAGAGGCCTCCAAGAGGTGGTCCTGGAAGGGCCAAAGAACGCAACATCAATTAATTTCCTTAGGTGTTTGAAGGATGTTGGTATTTCCATCTTTTCGGCCTTCCGACGGCCCAGGACGGCCCAAGATGCCCTCAAGCTAGCTCCAAGATCGCCCAAGAAGCCTCCAAGATGGCGCCGTGACGGCTCAACAGGCCCCCACGACGTTCCCAGGACGGCCCCAAGACGACCCAAGATGCCTCCAAGACGCCCTAGATTGCCTCAAAGACGGCCCTGAAACGCCCAAAGAGGGCCCCAAGTCGGCTCAGAGAAGCCTCCAAGACGGCTTCCGACGGCGTCTGACGGGCCAGGAACGCCCTAAGACGGCCACAGAAGCCTTCAAAGAGCCCCCAGAGGCCCCCAAGAGGCCCAAGGAGGCCCCCCAAGAGGCCTTCAAAAAGCCTCCAGGAAGCTCCCAGGAGTCCCCAAAAGGCCACAAGAGTGCCCCAAGAAGCTCACAAGAGGCCTCCTCCTCCCTCCTCCTTGTTCCTCCCTCGCCACCCCTTCTTCTTTCTGCCCCACGTGTTACCCGAAGGCTTTCCAAACCAACTCGGGGAAAACATGGTTCGATAGCTTGGCCAAGCTCTAGCCCAACTTTCGGCCACATAGGCGCTTACAGAAAGGCAAGGGGCGGCGGTGATCCGCCGTCGGCGCCTTCGATAAGTCAAAGGAAAGCATGCCAAATAAGGGAGGTTTGAGGGAGAAGGGCGGGGTGGGAGAGGATTGGATGAGGCTCCTCTGCAAGTAAGTGAATGGCTTCCTGCCCCTGGCGACCACTAGCTTGGCCTGCACATGGACATGGCGAGACCCGACCATGAAGGCCATGAACAGGACGGCGCCGATCAGGGCCAGGTTGCACAAGATCTTGCAGAGGTAGGCGGTCACCTTCCGCGCCTCGGAGAGCGAGTTCATGCCAGCGTTGATGACGCGGCCCTTCCTAGTGAGCATCATCACCCCCTGGCCCTCTGGCGGCTGGAAGAGCAGACGGCAACAAGCCGAAGTGGCGCATTCACATCGTAGAATTTGGTCGGGCCTGTCCCCCCACAGGGGGCTTTTGGACAAAAAATAAAAATAGCCCAAACATACTCCAAGCATGCTCAACAATACTCACAAAACCGTCCCCAAACTATGTCTGATTTTTTTTTGGGGGGGGGACCGCGACGATGCCAACCACCTTGCACGCGTGTCGGGATGCGAGCCAGAGAAGCTAAATCTCACCGCTTTGGGTTCGAGAGGCGACAGACTGATACAGAAGCGGGGGCACGCAACGAAAATGTCACGAATGACGGTCCGCAAAACACTCTCTGCTGACTAGTGTTGAATATGTTTGATCATGTCTTTACTATTTTGGGATAGTCCTCCTGCAGAGGGACCCGTCGTTCATTTCTAATCGCGCTCATATCTAATTGTGCTCGTTTCAAATTGTTCCTGGCCCCCTGGTGGCCAGGAAGGGGCCCAGGATAGAACAGGTAGACATGAAAGGATCCTGGCCCCCCAAGAAATCAAAAAACTTCCGAAACGTTAAAAATGAACCATGTGTATCTGTTGACTAGTACTAATTATGTTTGAATATTTCTGTGCTATGTTTGGGTAGCCCTCCTGCAGAGGGACATGCCCGACCGAATCGTAGAATTAAGTCGGGCGTGTCCCCCTACAGGGGGATTTTGGACGAAAATTGAAAAACAGTTCAAACACATTCCAAAATAATAAAAAAATGCTAAAACAATCGTCCCCAGACTATGTTTCTGACTATTTTTGAAAAGTCCTCCTGCAGAAAGACGCGCCCGAAACCGAATCGCAGAACGCTCGCCGCGGAACGCGGAACCCAGGGCCACGGGTCCAACTTGCCGCGGCAGGGCATGGGCGGGCCATTGGCCAGCGCATTGGCAGTTTTTTTCAAGCAAACAAGAACTCACTCCAGCAGTCCTCGCGGCCATGCTTGTTTAATATATCCTCTGGTGTGGTGCTGTGGTCAGGTCACAGCGGCGTCCATCGGGCAAGTTAAAAAATCCTCTGGTCCGAAGTCAGACGAAAAAACTGAAGCTCGGGGCCGCACAAACATAGATTAGCGATCCATGGATTTGGCGCGCGGTCGCCGAATACATGGATCGGGGGAGGTGCCCTTCCCAAAATGCGGCCGGCGCCGCCTCGTTTGGCGGCGGAAATCCGCGATTTCCCCTCCGACGCTGGACCCGTCGCTAATCCACGCCCGCTTGATCCATGTTTGCGACCGCCTGAGAAGCGAGCCTTCCAACATTAGAGGCCTCCTAAATTTCGGTCGGACGGAAATCAGAAATAGTTTTTCCCAACCCTCATTGGTTGGGTATTCGTTTTGAATAAAGCAGTGTGGTCTCCACTTCTTTCTTCCTTCCCGTCCCGCCTCCCTCTTGCCTCCTCCTGTCTTGCCTGCGGGGGGCTGCAATCTGTGAAACCATCGCTACTTTCGAGGCCTGCTGGGGGGCCCAGCGTAGTGACGCCACGGGCGGATTCAAATTAGACCTCGCCATCCCTGGGGGCTGCGATCTGTGAAACCATCGCCACTTTCGAGGCCTGCTGGGGGGCCCAGCGCATTGACGCCACGGGCGGATTCAAATTAGACCTCGCCATCCCGGTGGGGCTGCGATCTGTGAAACTGTCGCCACTTTCGAGGCCTGCTGGGGGGCCCAGCACAGTGACGCCACGGGCGGATTCAAATTAGACCTCGCCATCCCTGGGGGGCTGCGATCTGTGAAGCTGCCGCCACCTTCGATGCCTGCTGGGGGGCCCAGCACAGTGACGCCACGGGCAGATTCAACTGGACCTCGCCATCCCTGGGGGGCTGCGATATGTGAAACCATCGCTACTTTCGAGGCCTGCTGGGGGGCCCAGCGTAGTGACGCCACGGGCGGATTCAAATTAGACCTCGCCATCCCTGGGGGCTCCGATCTGTGAAACTGTCTCCACGCGGATTCAAATTAGACCTCGCCATCCCCGGGGGGCTGCGATCTGTGAAACCGTCGCCACTTTCAATGCCTGCTGGGGGGCCCAGCACAGTGACGCCACGAGCGGATTCAAATTAGACCTCGCCATCCCTGGGGAGCTGCGATCTGTGAAACTGTCGCCACTTTCGAGGCCTGCTGGGGGGCCCAGCACAATGACGCCACGGGCAGATTCAAACTGGACCTCGCCATCCCTGGGGGGCTGCGATCTGTGAAACTATCGCCATTTTCGAGGCCTCCTGGGGGGCCCAGCACAGTGACGCCATGGGCGGACCCAAATTAGACCTCGCCATCCCTGGAGGGCTGCGATCCGTGAAACTGTCGCCACCTTCGAGGCCTGCTGGGGGGCCCAGCGCAGTGACGCCACGCGCGGACGCAAATTAGACCTCGCCATCCCTGGGGGGCTGCGATCAGTGAAACTGTCGCCACTTTCGAAGCCTGCTGGGGGGGCCAGCACAGTGACGCCACGCGCGGACCCGAAGTAGACCTCGCCATCCCTGGGGGGCTGCGATCTGTGAAACTGTCGCCACTTTCGAGGCCTGCTGGGGCCTGCTGTGGGGTCCAGCACAATAACGCCACGCGCGGACCCAAAGTAGACCTCGCCATCCCTGTGGGGATTCGATCTGTGAAATTGTCGCCACTTTCGAGGCCTGCTGGGGGGCCCAGCACAGTGACGCCACGCGCGGACCGAAATTAGACCTCGCCATCCCTGGGGGGGTGCGATCTGAGATCCCCGCTTTCGAAGTGGCTAGGGTTGCTCAGGGATTGTAAGTAACCAGCTTTATCTAGTCCTTGTCCTGTAGCCAGTGTCCTGCGAGTCTCCCGAATTCCGTCTGCAGACATATGTAACCCTCGCTCCGTCATCGCCCCCCTTATCAAGCGTCCTAAAATACTTTCGCCCCGCATTTGCGCAGGGGTTGGGTACATCGTCAGGGCAATTTCTAATATATATATATATATATATATATATATATATATATGTAAGCAAAATCCGCCGGCTCCCTTGTGGGGCCACCCGGCTGTAGGGCGAAGGTTCGCAGTTTCCTGTACCAGTTGCAGCTTCCAGTTTCCACTGTTACAGTCTGGCTTCTTGCTTCTTACTGTTCCTTGACATTCCTCACGCAGATCGGCGTGGTCAGGGTCTAAAAAAGCAAAGGATTTGCTACATTTCTGAAATTCGGTAGCCACGCAGATCGGCAGGGTCAGGGTCCAAAAACACATAGGATGTGCAACATTTCTGAAATTAGCTGGCACCCCTCACGCAGATCGGCAGGGTCAGGGTCCAAAAACACATGGGAGTTGCCACATTTCTAAAATTCGGCGGCAGCCCTCACGCAGGTCGGCAGGGTCAGGGTCCAAAAACACAGGGGATTTGCCACATGTCTCAGATTCGGCGGCACCCCTCACACAGATCCGTAGGGTCAGGGTCCAAAAACAAACAGGGCCCGACACTGCTTCCCGGCGGCGCCCAGACCTCATGATTTAGCTTTTGCATCTCCCATTGTCCGAAACAGGGGGCCGGCGGCATGGGGCGAAGCCCTTATGGATATTATCATACTCAGGAAATCGTCCCCAGACTATTCTCTCTTCTTTTTTTATTCTTATTTTTGAGAATTTCTCCTCTAGAGGGACGCCCCCGACTTAATCATAGATCCTAGGTGGGTTCTGAGTAGATGGGGCCGAAGGATCGTCTGCATCGCCAATGCATCGCCGATGCATCGGCGACGTCGGCAATACATCAACGACGTCGGTGTGGGGAAACACGGGCTGCGCTTCGAGCCGCATCGCCGACGCATCGCCGATGCGGCGCGATCCTCCGACCCCATCTACTCGGACGAAGCCTAGATATGTGAAGCGAGTCTTCCATTGTGGAAGCGGGACTTCGGCTTGTCCGATAAGCACCGCACGACAGGCAAACTCGCAAGCGGCGCTGAAACGCGCTGACCTGGTGGATCTGTGTGCGGATGGCAGCCACCACGTCGTCGCCGGTGTCGGCGAGGTCATCACGGCTGAACTGCCGCAAGACGTCTCTCAGGGCCGTCCGATCTTCGGGAGAGCCGAGCAGGTGAGCCTCCTCGGGGCCGGGCTCCCGGTCCTCGTCGCCGTCCCAGTCGGCCTGCTCCGAATCCTCGTCCTCGGAATCTTGCCTGGAGTCGTCGTCACCGTCCCGGTACCCTGGGCATCAGAGCTAATTTCAGCGGCGCGCCCTGGGGTGGCGGGGGAAAGTGCGAGGGGGCAGGTCTTCTCAAAGGCTGCGGGGCTTCGGAGGGAAGGCGGAGGTGTCTCTCAAAAGGCGGCGGGCCTTCTGTTGAGCAGGGCCCGACCGTCCCGACATTCCTATAGTCCTACCACGAAATGCTCTCAGAACCCCCCAGAACGATCTAAGAACAAAAACAATGTTCTTAGAACATGAAGCCGATGTGATAAAACAAGAGACTCCACCAGAAATGTTCGAAACACATTTCGTGGAAACCACGTAAGGTGCTTGGAACAGTGTTTGGTAGGGTTTTAAGCGAGCCAGGACGCTTCGCCCCTGCTTGATTCTAGGAAGGCCTGCCGGCCTTAGAAGGCTGGGGAGGCGTTATGAGCCTCCCCCGAGACTACCCGGCTCCCACCCTCCTCCCCCCCCGGCGCGCCGCCGACGAGTCCAGCCTCGGTGAAGGCACTGGGTAAGGAGTCATTCGATGAGGAGTGGGCGAAGTCTGTCAGGGGGCAACTACTGGGAGGTCTTCGTCGGAAAGATTAAGGAGGGTTAAGCCCCATTGGTGGGCTAGTACGCCGGAATGGCCTCGGACAAAGCAAGATTGAACCGGATTGCGTGGGAGAAAGCCGGATTAAACGGGATTAAGCGGGATTGCGCCGGATTAAGCCGGACTTCGGACCAGGGCAAAATCAGAAATTGACCTCCCCGGAGTTGCATCCGAAAGTCCTTATACAATCCGTAATGGATCATGTGAGTATCTGAAGCCTTTTGTGCTCTCCCTGTTTCCTTCCCTCTTTCTCCCCTCCCAAAAGCGCCGACTCCGGCAACGCTTTGGTTACGTGTTCTGCCGACGCGTCCTTCATGGATGCACGGCTGTCTTCTCTTTGATAACCTACTGCCCCTGATATTAATCCCCATAGGATGATAAAGAAAGGTCGGGGTCCAGAGGGGATAATAAACGTTTTCCCAGACATCTCAACATAATGATGATGATAATGACGATGATGATGATGCTGATGATGATGATGGAAATGATGATGATGATGATGCTGATGATGATGATGATGGTGATGATGATGATGATGATGATGATTCTGATGTTGATGATGATGATAAACCTGTTCCTGAACGCTCCATAGGAATCATTAGGAAATCCTTCGGGATCCTCCGAAATACATAGAATTCCTTCGGAACTCCTTAGGACTCCTTAAAAAACCGATCGGACTCCTCAGGAATTCCATCCATCGGATTCCTTACGGAATCCACAGGATGTCTTAGGACATCCATAAGCTGCTCAATCGGAAAATGTCAGCTTTAGGATGTCGTAGGAACTGCACAAGATGCCAGAGGACTTCCATCGGATTCCTTACGACATCCATAGGATTCCTTAGGACATCCATGCGAGTTGTCCCCAATATTTACTGATTGGGCATTCGTTTTGAATAGAGCACTGCTCGCTCGTCCTTCCTCCCGCCTCCCTCTTGTCTCCTCTTGCCTTGTACGTACCTCTTGTGTGTGCATCTTGCCTGCGTTCCCTCTTGTGTGTGTGTGTGTGCATCTTGCTTGGGGGGCTGCGATCTGTGTAACTGTCGCCGCTTTCGAGGGCTGCAAGTGGATGCAGCGGGGTGAGGCACCGCGCGAATCTGAGCGAGACCTCCCCGTCCATGGGTGGCTGCGATCTGCGAAACTGTCGCCACTTTCGAGTGCTGCTGGCGGGTCCAGCGGAGTAAGGCACCGCGCGGATCTGAGCGAGACCTTCCCGCCCCTGGAGGGCTGCAATCTGCGAAACTGTCGCCACTGTCGAGGGCTGCTGGTGGGTCCAACAGAGTGAAGCACCGCGCGGATCTGAGCGAGACCTCCACGTCCTTGGGGAGAGCGATCTGCGAAACTGTCGCCACGTTCGAGGGCTGCTGGCGGGTCCAGCGGAGTGAGGCACCGCGCAGACCTGAGCGAGACCTCCCCGTCGATCTGCGAAATTGTCTCCACTTTCAAGGACTGTTGGTGGGTCCAGCGGAATTAGGCACCGCGCGGATCTGAACGAGACCTCCCCGTCCCTGGGGGGGCTGCGATCTGCGAAACTGCCGCAACTTTCGATGGCTGCTGGTGGGTCCAGCGGAAAGGGGCACAGCGCGGATCTCAGCGAGACCTCCGCGTCCCTGGGGGGCTGCGATCTGCGAAACTGTCGCCACTTTCGGGCTGCTGGCGGGTCCAGCGGAGTGAGCACCGCGCTCATCTGAGCGAGACCTCCCCGTCCCTGGGGGGCTGCGATCTGCGAAATTGTCGCCACTTTCGAGGGCTGCTGGTGGGTCCAACAGGAGTGAGGCACCGCGCGGATGAGCGAGACCTCCCCGTCCGTCCGTCGGGGGCTGCGATCTGCGAAACTGTCTCCGCTTTCGAGGGGTCCAGCGGAGTGGGGCACTGCGCTCATCTGAGCGAGACCTCCCCGTCCATGGGTGGCTGCGATCTGCGAAACTGTCGCCACTTTCGAGTGCTGCTGGCGGGGGTCCAGCGGAGTGAGGGACCGCGCAGACCTGAGCGAGACCTCCCCGTCCCTGGGCGGCCATGTCATGTTGTTGCTGCCCCGCCGACGTTTCAAGCCCCTTGCCCACTGTCTCCTTTTGGACCTTGCGTCTCCCTTAGTGACTCATGGTGTCACTTAGTTACTCATCGTTTTCCCCTTGATTGGGGAGCTGCGAACCCTCCGAATGCTGCTCGCAGAAGTATATGCGTCCATGTCACGTCGCCGCCTTCTCGTCAAATCTCCCAAGTAAAGGTGACCCTAGGCACGAATGGCCTCTAGAGAGTGCGACTTCTAGGAGGGGGGACGAGTGGTGGCCAAACCCGGGCGCGCAAGCCGTTGCCACCGCTTCGCGCTCGGCGATCGGGGGACCCCATTGGGCCCGCTTGCGTCGGGGGGGCTACCCTTGTGGATGCCATGACAGTGGACACTCTAACCATCCTATCATTGACTTAAGCATGTGTTTGAGATGGCTGAGAAATGTACTACACTTGTTCTAGACATCTTACACATATGCTTCTGTTACATGTTTAAGACATGTCTAACACGTGCTTGAGACACCTGGAAACTATCTGGAAAACGCGCTTCCTCCCCATCGATCGGCTTCCACAAGGTTGCCCTCCCTCGCGCCCCGGGCCAGGCAGCGATGTGCCCCCGACCACTCCGCACACGGCGGCCCCACGAGGGCCCGAGGCCGGCTGCCCGAAGGCTCCCCCTTGCGCGACGACATCCGCGAGGGGCCCCCCCTCCGCCCGCCAATCCCGGGCCCGCCCGCCGAGGGGCCTCGCTGCAGGAAGGCCTCCGCCAGAGGTCCGGGCCCTGCCTCCGCCCGCCCATCCCGGGCCCACCCCGCCGAGGGGCCTCGCTGCAGGGAGGCTTCTGCCAGGGGTCGGGGGCCCACTTTCTCTTCCCCCCAGGATCATCACAGGGCGAGGCCAGGACGAAGATGATGTCGGATGGGGATAAATCGAGCATTTCTGAGATCTGGCGGCTCTGGAGGCCGTTTTTCTGGATCGGCGATAACCCGGGTGATCCCGGGGGGGAGGAGGGGGCCGGCCGATAACCTAACCCTCGCGCTGTGGGCAGCTCTGCATATGCCCGCGCCCCCCTCCCCCCCCGCGGACCTGCACAACTGGCAAGGTTAGGTTATCCTGGACGGGGGGGGGAGGGGGGGCAAGCCCGATAACCCGGGTTGTCGCCTGACACTTAAAAAAACAGTCTCCAGGATGAATATAGGGCAAAGCAAGGCCGAGGACAAGTTCGGATGGGAATAAATCGAACATTCCTGAGATCTGGCGGCTCTAGAAGATGTCTCCAGCGCCGCGGCCTTCTCAGAGCGTTCCGGAGCGTTTTATAATGTTGGGCGCGAGTAAGTCCGGAGATCCGACGCTCGGCAAGAAACGGAGCGGGCGGTTTTTGCCCGTTTTCGGCCTCCAGGGGCAGTCGCCGGGCCTCGGGACCGTCAAGAACGACCCGGGACGAAAAATTGGTCCAGACCTCCGGGGCTCCGGGGCATGCGCATCGGAAAAAGTGGAGCGGCCGGATGTCTGGAAATGGGGGGCAATACATTGTGGAGGGGGGGGGAGAGAAAGGTTTCATTTTCGAGTCCTCAAGGCCCCCTCCTGGGCCCTAAGGGGCCCCCTTCGGGGCGGGCCCCTTTTCGGCAGCCCCCGCTGCCTTCCATTGATCGCCTCCCACCCCATCTATCGCGGCCAAAAGAATATGGTGCGCCCCGGGTCCCGACAATGGCGCGTCTACGAACGCTCCGGGTGCATCCTCTCGAGGATCATGCGTCGCAGGTGCAGTCCGTGCGTGCCCGCCCAAGCAGGAGGTCTGTCCCAGGTCCCGCCGCCACCGCCGCCACGCGCGCAGACAGCCTAGCCAACCGCCCCACCCCAAACCCACAACCTCTCCTCGCCGCGCATATATTGCAACCTAGCGCGAATTATGTGTGTTAGTTGTTCTGAATTAAACACTTCATCTCTTACAGGCCCAGAAAGAGCGGCAAGGACATATCGGATTCTCACCGCTCAGCGTCTTCCAAAGATTCTCTCAGAATTCCAGGCCTCCGAGTCGGGGACCTCGTGAGACCCGCAAAGGAGCTTCTAACTCGTTTGGCGTATACGCCAAGGTGCCTTAAACGCGCAGCGGAGTGCTCCAATGTTCATACAGCTTGGATTCGTAGATGGATCGCCAGGGATTGTGATCACACCTGCCCTTCAGGGCGTAGGTGGTCTGGGATGCTCGGTCTTCCAACTCCCTCCCTCCCCTTTGGTAGGTGTTTGCCCCTCCCCCATACCCCCTGCACTGGGGGGGGGGCGCTGGTCGTTGGAGTGTACAAGATGGCCCAAGATGGCCCCCAACGGCGTCGAGCATACCTCGGAGAGACCGCGAAACCCTCCCAAGATGGCTACGAGTGGTCACGCAGCAACTCAAATACGCCCCCCCCCCAGAGGTCAAACAATTTAGAAGCCAAGGAGGAATCGATGATTCAGCTCGATACTGAAACTTGTTCATGCTCATCTTGAGCCTTGGGGTCTTCAACGAGTCCACAGGGCCGTCTTGGGGACTCTGGGAAGGACCCACGAAGCAAAAATCGCTGAACACTGTCAAAACTAAACGACTCGCACACTCCCACCTTGACGAGGGAAGTACTGGCATCAGCGGCGAACGAAGGGGCCCCCCAAGATCACTGCAAGCGAGCCCCGAGCCCCTAAGAGGATCACAGCATGGCCCCCCTCCTCACCACGAGAGCCCACAAACAGCCCCATCAACAGCGTGGTCCACAGGAGCAGGTTCGGTCGCGAGCTGGGCAGCAGACCACTAACATAAGGACGCACCCCCCCCCAGCGATCTCGTTAGCACCGAGAATAAACTGAACATTGTCCGAGACGCACCCAAACCCGTCTACACGCGATGCGACTACTCCTACGAACGCTGTATACAAAAAACACACATTATGGTTAAGAAACCTCACCTCCGCCGTGCCTCCCCACGACAAGTGGCGCCAATTGCACCGACCGCAGTCCCCAAGGGAGCTGCGCGGTCTCAACGAGATCCCCACTGCCCTGCACCTCCGCAGTTCCTCCCAGGAGCCCATGGAAGTGGCGACAATTGCGCAGTTCGTCGCACTGGAGGGGGCAGCGAGGCCTCACACGGATCCCCGCTGCCCTCACCTCCGCCGCGCCTCCCAGGAGCCCACGAACGCGTGGCGACGGCTGCGCAGTTGGCAACCAGCCGGGCACAGCGCAGGAGGAGGAGGGGGCAGACGGCAGGAGGAGGGATGTGGGGCCAAGTCGGGCGTCCCCCTGCAGGGGGATTTTGGACCAACAATAAAACAAGATTCAAAAGATATCCCACCATAATAAAACCAATGCTGAAAAATCGTCCCCATACCATGTTTGGGCTATTTTTTGCATATCCCTCCTGTAGAGGGACGGGCCCGACTTAAATGTAGGGAGGAAAAGGGAGGCGGGAGAGGAGGTGGAGACCACGGTGCTCTATTCAAAACGAGAACCCAGGAGGCTTGTGAATTCTGCTCGGCGGACCCCCCTCTAGGCCTCTGGCAATTGGCAAACCACGAATTGGGCCAAAGTAAGATTTTCGCAGTTCGCCTGGGACCTGGCCAAACGAGGAAAGTCAAGAGGCCACGAATATACAAGCGGGAAACCAACCACTCGGACCTTGCATCCGGGAAACTTGCCCGAAAAAGGTCGGCGGAACGTCCCCACTGGCAGCCAGCCGAGAGAAAGCAAGCGCCCCGACAGAGAGGCTGAGGGAATCAGTTCGGGGACTGACGGGACCCCCTTTAGCAAAACGCCCTCTCGTTCAAACTGCTAGGGGCACTCCACGTGCGCACGGCACCGCATTTCGAATGCACTCCAGTGGGGTAGCAAATCGCAACGAAAAACAACAACTTGTATCCAGAGAAACGCACGTCGATTAGAGAAACCGGCTGGGGACTGCACCAGTACTCTCGAATCCCAGTCGAGCAAACCCGTGCAGATTTCCTCAGTCGACGTGTCTGGGGGAGCGTTCTGCCCATGCCCGAACAATGGGCGCAAGGGAAGCGGAAACGGGTCTCCACCATCGGGGACAAGGCATGTCCGTGGGGCACCGGCTGGCAGGCCGACGTTGCTTTCATATTCGATGTGCCCGCTGCACAGTGAGGCATCTGTGAGGGTTGCCGCGATTTCGTTCCCAGGATGGCGTCCGTCGTCCACGTCGTCCTCGGGCGTCATGCCTGATCACTGCCCCGCGGAAAGACACCCCGATACTCTCAAGGTGCGGAGGGCGGTGGCGTCCAGCTGCAGGGTGACGGCACCGGAGAGCCCCTCACGGCCAGGTGCTCCTGCCAGCAGCCAGACTCTTGGCTCAATAGAGCTCGAACCAGAACGGCTGCAAGGTGGGTGCGCCATTTGTGGAGCTGCAGCAGCAGCTGCATTGGAGGCAGCGGCACTGTATCAACAACAGCGTGGGTAACCTAGGCTAGCCTGCCACAACCAGCCTCCCGTACCAACCCGGACAGATCAAACACAAATTCCCAGGGTTTCGAAGGTTTTCGACTAGCTCTCTGGCTTCGTTGCTCCGTTCCGACGCCGTGTGAAACGAAGCATCCGGGCTCAGACATGGCTTGCTGTCAGCCTCGTTGTCTAGAGAACTGACTGCACGTCCATACGACACCCCTGTACCGTTCCCAACGCCCATCCCCTGCGCATGCTTGCGGTCCAATTGCCCCTCGTGCCCAGCGTGCCTTTGCTCTCGACAGCGAAGCGGCAGGGCGAGCGAAGGTGAGCCGAGCCCGATTCACATCAACTTGCAGCATCAGACCCGTACGTAAGCGGCCCACTCCACCTGCTGCTGACGCTCCGTGGAGGCCCGCCGAGGCCCGCCGAGAAGCCCGGCGAACCCGAGACGTGTGCGGCGTCATGCCCGTTCCTCGTGCCCCGTGCTGCCGCTCCTCGCCGGGCCGGCGTGCGGTCCCTGGTCCCTGGTCCCTCTGCAGGCACGTCGCTTTCCCTCGGGACCGCTTTCGATGCGAGCTCGAGACACGTGGGAGCCTGTCTGACCACGAGACTGTAAGGGGGGGGGGTAAACCCAAGCTACAAAAGTGCAGTGTGCGCTCGGATGGGGATTCCAGATGACTGCTGCGTGCAAGCCGCAGGCAGCACAAGCAGCAGGATGATACCAACGAGGACGAGGAGAGAAGAAACATGATGAGGTGGCGGAGGGGGAGAGGATAATGAGCAGCAGCAGGTGTGCATGAGGAGAATGATGACAGGTATGAGCAAGACGAGCAGTAGCAACACTTGGATCAAAATAAAAAGCAGCAGGGACAGGAACATAAACGACGAGAAAGAGGAGGTCGAAGACGAGCAATGGGAGCAATAACAACACAAGCAGCGGCGGCGGCAGCAGCGGCGGCGGCAGCAGCAGCAACACAATCAGACAGGAAGCCACGCATACAAGCCTCGTCTTGCATGCTGCCAACGACGCGGAAGGCGGCCGAAGTGCCCGTGACGGTGCGGCTGACCGCTGGGTGTAGGACGTCCGTGAATGTCAGCGTGCCGACCACCTGGAAAGACACACGGAGGAGGAGGAAAAGGCAAATAGAGAAACTGAAGAAACCATATATGTGAAACTGCAAGAGCGAAACCAGAGAAGAGCAAGAGAGAACGATCATGAAGCGACACAACGACTCACTGCACCGACATTGCAGACGTGCTGCAGCGGATTTGTGCGCGGTTTTCTGCCAATGCTAAACCCGAGACGGCGAGCGAAACACGAAGTGGATTCCAAGTCTAGTCTTCATTCCTGGCCCAAAAAAGCCCCGCACGAAGTTCACCTCGAAATCCGGAACGACATTCTCCGGGACAGTATGGACCCGTCCCATAGTTTTCGAACGAGATCCACTCTGCGAAATTAGCGCCATGAGGCGACCCCGAACCCATGCTCTTCTGACTGGTTCCAAACTGTCGCCTGCGTGTCAGGCCGGCCTTTCCGGGTGCCTGCCCGGTGGGCTCCCGCGGGCGCCTCAGGGGCGCCCCGCGTGCAGGCTGGAGGTGCCCAGGTTTCGCCCGATGCAAGCGTAGGAGGAAAACGAGGCGGAGAAGGCGGCGGAGGCAGCGGCGGCGAGGCGGTGTCGGGTCGAGCATCGAGCTACAGTCGGGGCGGTGACCTGAGGAACCCAAAATAAGGAACGATGCCCCTTTTCTTCACACATTGAACTTCGCTTTCCCATGGAAGACCAAAGGAAAACCTAAGGCGGACTGTGAAACAACTAAGGAACACGGAACCCCGCCCCAACGAAAAGGGTTCCTTTCTCAGCGCCCCGACTGTAGAATCGAAAACAACCACGTCTCCAAAAGGCCTCGGAGGACGTGCGACCTACCGTGCACTCTGGGGGCGAAAGAAGCACGGCCCCGCGGCGGGAGCCCCGAGTGAGGGGGAAGAGGGGACGGAAAAGGACGAGGTGGAGACTGGTCTGGAGGCTCACAGGACCTGGCCAGAGTTGTTTGTTAGCTTGTTCTGGGTCTGCAGGGCTCGCAAAACCTGGCGAGGTGTTGTTTTGTTTTTGGTGTGTCTGGTCTGGGGGGCTTACGAAACCTGGCACGGCGGTTGTATGCTCTGGCTGATCTGGTCTTGCGGCGGCGTGTCGCAAGCCACCATGCCAAATTTCATGGGCCCGCAGACGTAAATCAGCCTGGCGGATGACCCAACCATTTGCAGCTGCGAGTGCCGCAAGGCAGGTGGATGGAAACTAAGGGAATTAGCTAGCGAAACGACTACGGCGGACGTGAGAAGGACGCGGCGACGTTGCTGATGGGGTCGCAAAAGTCAGCCGCAACGGGTTACATCTGGATGTAACCCGTCACGGCTGAACTGAGCGTCTGTCGGCCCGACCCTGCGGAGCAGCAGGGCGCGGTCTGGGGAGCAGGCGGCAAGGGCTTTGGTGGAGCTGCTACAGGGCCACAGAATGTGCGATGAGTGCGCCAACACAGGCGATGAGTCTGCCGATGGGGCATTCGGTAAAGCTCCCCAGGGGGCCGCGAAACGTGCGAGGACTGTGCCGAAATAGGCGCAGTCGCCCATGCGATTCCCGCAACTCGGGCCTTCGGCGGAGCTCCCAATGGGGCCACGATACGTGCGAGGGGTGTGCCGAAATGCCGATGAGGCCATATGTAGAGCTCCCTATGGGGCCACGTGTGAGCGGCGTGCGGACATGGGGGCGGTCACGCATGCGACTCCTGCCACCGGGGCCTTCGATGGAGCACACTTTGGGGCCACGAAGCGAGGTGCGCCATCGCCGAAGTGGGATGGTGGCGACATGCGAGCGCAGCCGCTGGAGCCTTATGCGGAACTCCCAGGGGGGCCACGAAGCCTGTGAGGGGTGCGCCAAAGTGGTGGGGCGGCGGCATGCGAACGCAGCCACTGGGGACTTATGCGGAGCTATCTATGAAGGCTACGAGACGCGTGAAGAATGCACCGACACGGTGGGATGACGGCATGCGAGCGAAGCCACTGGGGCCGCAGGCGGAGCCCCCGGAAGGGCTCCGAAACGCCTGGTGAGGTGGCGGCATGCGAACGCAGCCGCTCGGGACTTCTGGCGATGGCGATGGTTGTGGCGATGGTGATGGTGATGGTGATGGTGATGATGATGATGCTGATGCTGATGATGATGATGCTGATGACGGTGATGATGGTGCCGCTGATGATGATGCTGCTGAGTGTGTTGATGGTGGTGATGATGTTAGTGAGGGTGCTGCTGCTGATGCTGATAATGATGTTGATGTTGATGCTGGTGTTGTTGATGATGATATGTTTTGTGATGGTGACCCTGATGATGCTGATGCGGATGATGATGCTGATGCTGATGATGCTGATGATGAAGGTTGTGATGGTGATGATGCTGACGATGATGCTGCTGCTGCTGATGATGATGATGATGGTGATGCCGATGATGCCGATGATGACGATGATGATGATAATGATGATGATGATGATGATGATGATGATGATGATGATGATGATGATGATGATGATGATGATGATGATGATGATGGTATGGATGCTCCTGCTGATGACGATGATGATGAACATTATAATGCCTATGACGACGATGGTGTTGCTGCTGCTGGTGCTAACGATGATGATGCTGATAATGAGACGGGTGGTGATGATGATGCTGCTGATGCTGAAGTAATGATGATGATGAGGGGGAGGATGCGGACATGCGGGGAGCATGGTAAGGAGGGCGGACGATAATAAAGGACGCTAGGCGCCGCTGATTCGAAACGTGGGCCCAACTCAACACACTATGGTTGCCAAACAACACAGAATCCTCACGCCTAGCCAAGTTTGGCGAAGCCCCAACACTGACAACCTAAATCAACCATCGCCTAAGAACGCTCCGTGGGTGTCCACGAATGGGCGACGGAGAAGGAGGAGTGGAAAAAGTACGCAGCAGACCGCAGGGAGCAAAGATTTGGATGTAGATATTGAAGAGAATAAGAAATGAGACGCATATGCTCGGCAGCAGAGAAAAACTTGAGGATAACGAGCTTGATTGTAGAACGCAGACGGGGGATTCTATACACGATGCTATACAGCGTATCGGCAGTACCGTGGAGGCTATACGGTATATGATGGAGGGTGGAGGGTGCGTAATGGCGGGGAGGCAATTAGCGGGTTGAGGGTGTACAGTCCTGTGTATATGCAGATATGCTTGTAGAGGGAGTTAAGATAGAGTGTATGCATAGATTGAGATTGTGGCGACATTCGGACGGAGAGTAGAAAGTGGAGGGTACATATTGGGAGTGCATACTGAAGAGTAGACGGCGGAGAGAAGAGATCTGGTATTGGAGAGTAGGCGATATGCACAAACTATTGGAGAGTCCAGGGCATAGGTGGGAAGAACGTGGTAGCTTGTAGAAAGGATAGGGGGAGAGAGAGAGAGAGAGGGAGAGAGATTGTGGAGAGTGGAGATGAGTAGACAGGGCGTAGAGACTAGAGAGTAGAGGTGCGTGAAAAGCACAGAGCAGAGAGTAACGATCACATGGCATATTCAGACGGCAGAGAGACTAGAAAGATCCTGGTTCCCAGAAGTACTAGAAATATTGGATACCATAAGCAAGGCAAGTAGAGAGTGGAACATAAAGTTAGAAGAAGGGAGTAGAAAGCAGAGAATTGGGAGCAACTGGTGTGATGTAAAACACACGCGCGCACACATCACGCGGACCGTGCCCATATAAGGAGCTCCGCCTACAGCATCCACGGGCCAGTCCGCATAGTGCCCCCCCCCCCCGCGGATTGCGCCCCACAGCGAACTCCACTGAAGGCCTCGGTGGGGGAGCTCACACGCGCGTCGCTTGCTCACCACTCAAACGGATCGTACCCCAGGGGAAATTCCACCTGTTTGCATCGCTCACGGCCGTGCTCATATGCGCCAGTGTGCACACTTCGGCTGGGGAGGCCCTGGCGAGCGCGCACCCAGGCGACACCCCCACTCCAGAGGGGGGAATCACCGAACTCAGCTGGGCGCAGGTACTTCGTACAGTTTGGGTGTGGGCGGTCATCGAACCAGGAATTACCTGAACGAGGGCATTTGTTTCGCGACAAATATCTTTAGGCTGCAGTCGTGCCGACCATCATGGAGTCCATGGGCGCGAAGACGTGGTGACCGAGGCACCTTTAAAATAGCGGCTCCAGTTCCTCAAAGCACACCGAGCTCAAGACGACATTGGGGTCACGAAAAAAAACACGGGCCTTACGCGAGATGGCATGGAGACCTGATGCGGCGGCTCACGCGGGCCGCCAGCGCGGCACGCCACACTAGCAGCGACGCGCTTACGCGCGATCTCCCGCGGGCAGCTCACGCGCCGATGTCGGTGACGACGATCCCTGTCTTCTGCGTCACACATGCTTGCCGCGGGGCAGAGGCGAAGCTCGAGATGAAGGGCGCTGGGAGGGGAGTGCACAGGGAGAGCAGAGGCACACCCGGAGGTCCGCGCGGAGCGCGCTGGGGGCGGCGCCAGAGGCGCCGCCTGGGGAGACTGGCACGCGGCTCCAGGAAAGGGCGCGCGGATCTCCGAGAGCACTTGATGCTTACGCCCTCCGCAATCTCTCAGTTCAGTGCCGTTTCGTGCCGTCGTTGTGCTCTGTCCTCGGGCTGTACGCGTCGTCCATTTCTAATCGTGCTCATTTCTAATTGTGCTCGTTTCAAATTGTTCCTGGCCCCCGAATGGCCCGGAAGAGGCCCGGGATAGAACAAGTAGAAATGAACGGATCTTGGCCCCCCGGAAAATCAAAGAATTCTCGAAGAATTAGTCGGCGATCTTCTGACCCGGGTCAATCCAGACCCGGGTCAGCAGGAAACCAAAAACTGCAATGCAGGAAAAAAAAACTGCAACGCAAATCTTCGCAAACCCGGGTCAGCCAATACGCGCGGCCGCCTCGCGGCCACGAGCGGCTCGCTAACCCGGGTCAGCCAGAGGGGGTCTTCGCAGGATCCTGCATGATCTGGCGCCCTGGCTGACCCCCGTTTGCATTGACCCCCGTCTCAAGGCTCCCGAATTAGAAAGGACAAATGTGTACCGTTTCATGCCGTCGTTGTGCAATATCTTCGGGCTGTGCATGTTTTGTCCGCCCCCTGAAGGGCAGGGCGCCCCGAGCGCTCTCCGCGGACCGAGCACGCCGTCGCTCGGGCGTCCGTCCCGCCTTTGGGCGCGTGTTTTGTTTCCGCGAGGTGCTCCCAGGTATTCTCCTGGACTTGGCCGCCCCGATGCGCAACACGCAACACGTAGCGTATTTGGAGGCCTCCTGGATGGGGTCGGAGGATCGAGCCGCATCGCCGATACATCGGCGATGTATCGGCGATGCGGCGCGATCCTCCGACCCCATCCATCTACTCCGACCCCATCCAGGAGGCCTGGAGTATTGATACGGAGCTCAGCACGAAAACTGAATACGTACGTGGTGAGCACGGACCTTTTGGACACGGCACGTGTGACTTTGCAAAGCGTGCGTGTCAGAGCAGCTGAGCTCCTGGATGGTCCTCGCCAAGAGCACAAAAAAGGTACACGTCCGAGCGATGCCGAGTCGGGGGAGGCGGGGCGAGGGGCAGCAGGCGAGGCGGCGAAGGCAGCGGCGCGAAGGGCCGAGCGCCGCTGCGGCGCGCCCGAGGAGCCCCGCCCCGGTGGCCCCGCCCCGGTGGCCGGGGTCTCCCCCGGTGATGTGGTCCCCCCCCTCCCTGGGGCGGGTGGTAATTCCACCAGCCCTCGGGGCGTAGGTGGTCCAGGGCGGCTCCTCTTCCATCCCCCTTCTTCCCCTTCGGGGAGGGGCTCATCACTGTTCCTTATTACTATACGCCCCCTCCCCCATGCGACCGGGGGCCAACCCAACACCATGCCGACACCGTGCCGACCCGCCCCCCATCATCCCTGTCAAAAACCACATGATACCGGAGAAAACCTCCATCATAATCTTTTTAGGGCTATAGGGCTATAATGATATGGGGCTATAGGGCTACAGGGCTATATGGCCATAGGGTTATAGGGCTATAGGGTTATAGGGCAATTGGGCTATAAGGCTGTAGGGTTATAGGGCAGCTGGGCTATGGGGCTACTGGGCTATAGGGCAATGGGGCTATAGGGCAATAGGGGCTATAGGGTTATAGGTCTATACGGCTATTGGGTTACAGGGCTATCGGGCTATAGGGCTATAGGGATGGAGGGCTGTAGGGCTATAGGGCTATAGGGCTACAGAGCTATTGGGCTATAGAGCTATTCGGCTATAGGGCTATAGGCCTATAGGGCTATGGGGCACTCGGCACCCGGGCACCCGAGCGTGCCGCCGAAATCGGCGACGCAACGAATCTAACGGTATGAGTCCGCTAGGCCCTCTGCAGAGGCAAGCTCTGATTGGGGAATTAGCCGCACTCTGCCCCCACATTTGGAGCATGCGCGGCCAGACCGATGCGGCCCCCCCCACCATCCCTGTCAAAAAACAATGCAAAATACACTTTGGGGCACAGTCTTGAGTAATGTTCGTGAGGCCCGCTAGCACTTTGCATTTTTTCTGACAAGGACGGCGGGGGTGTCAGCATCTTCCCTGCTGTGCGCAGGGCTGCCATCCCTGACACAAAACAATACAACATGGACCTCGCGGCTAAATCTGGATCATGCGAGGCCATCCCGCGATCACTGTCAAGTGGTTTTTGACAGGGACGCCGGGGGTGGTGGCGCGTGGCCTGCTGTGCGCAGGTCCACCAGACACAATGATGATGGGCATCGGTGTTCGACAAGTATGGCGAGGGCCGACATGTTTCCCGATGTGTGCTGTCACGTGCGCAGGCGCACCTGACGCACTCTGCACGTGCCCTGAAGGCGGCGCACCTGGCGCGGCTGGAGTGTGCGGCACACCTGGCGCACTCGGAGCACGTGGCACATCTGGCGCACCAGTCGTGCCTGGCACGCTCGGGCCCCAGGGGTGCCTGGCACGCGTGGCGCCCTTGGTACGCGTGGCGCACCTCGCCCAAGCGTCGCGCACCTGGGGTCGGCTTTGGTTCCCAGTAGGCATCCATCCAAAGACGACCGCTGAACATGCTCAAACTCGGGTGTTACGTATGTGTAGGGAAGGCGGGTGGGAGTGAGCTAGACGGCTTGCGGGTGGGTGGGTAGCTTGACCCCTTCCCCAAACCCCTCCCCTGGACCTGGACGGGGCCGGTCAAGGGTAGTTAGAGCGCCCAAAACGGCCTCGACGAGGAAGCCAAACTCATCAGTTTGGCCATGGTTTTGGCTCCATTTTGGCCTCTTGGGAGGGGGGGGCAACCCTCATTGACTCTCCCCTCTGCTTTGATCGATTTCCTTCAAGATTCCTGGGCGCCAAGAGGTCCCAAGATGGCCCCAAGAGGCCCCCAGGAGGCCCCCAGGAGGCCCCCAAGAGGACCCTAAGCGGCCCCAAGAGGCCCCCCCGAGGCACCCAAGACGCTCAAGAGCCCCCCTGGACCGCCCAGAGACCCCCAAGACGTCCCAAGAGGCCACCAAGAAGCGCCCAAGAGATAACCCAAAAGGCTCCTAGAGGCATCCAAGAGACCTCTGGCCCTTTTGCTTGCCCTCCTCCTCCTGCTCTTCCTTCCTCCTCCTACTCCTTCTCTTCCTCTTCCTCCTCCTCCTCCTCCTCCTCCTCCTCCGCCTCCTCCTCCTCCTCCTCCTCCTCCTCCTCCTCTTCCTCCTCCTCCTCCTCCTCATCCTGCTTCTCCCCACTCCCTCATCCATCCATCCAGCCTCCTCCTTCTCCTCCTCCCTCCTTCGCACGGTTCGGCCGTCCCCCTTTTTGCTCCCGCACTTCCATGGTCATCTCAACTCGCCTGGACATCGTTTCTGAATGGGCTGGTGGTGATGCGCGAAGCGTGTAGAATTGGGTATTGCGGCGGTCTCAGCACTACTGCAGAAAAGAGCAGCCCGCCAAACGCCAGAGGGGCTAGCGTTCGTGGCGTGCCATATCCAGCATACACTTCGCAAGGGTGCTCTGTTAGTGTCTGAAATTTGGGCCGGGCCCATGCTGGCGGGCGATTCGCCGGAGGGCCGCGAGGCCCCGAAGGCCCCGAGGCCGCGAGGCCGCGGGGAGCCCAGGCGGAGCGGGCTCCGCCTGCGCCCCGCCGCCCAGGGAGCACCACGAGCCGCTGCCGCCCTCGCGAGGGGGGGGGGACCCACACGGGGGGGGGGGGGGAGGGAAAAAGCCCTCAGGTAGGGAACCGTGCTGGCGGGCGATTCGGGGGGGGAGTGACCTGCACGGGGGGGGAAGCAACGAGCCCTAAAGGAGGCACTAAGAGAAGGGCCCCAAAGGGCCCCCTCTGGGGCCCCTGCTGGCTCCCCAAGGGGCCCACAAAGAAGCCCCCCTTAGGGTCCCTTTCTTCACCCCCCACTCAGGTCACCCCCCATTGCTTACCACCCGCCCGATCCCCTCTCGCTCGAGGCGTCCCCAGTCCCCAGCCAGGGTCAGGGTCGGGCATGTCCCCCAGGGGGGGGGGGAACCCACACGGGGCAGAGGAAAAAGCCGCCAGGAGCGCCCTGTTCTTACCCCCCACATACATATTTAGGGAATCGAGCTCTATACACCGACGCTTTTTCCGGCCCTACATTGACATTTGCACTGGGGAGCGGATCCTGGTGTATACGGGACCCTGGTGTATACATTTTCGCTGTTTCCCCGGAACATCGGGGAACAAAAATATACCACACACGACCCACGCGCGTCGTCCCCGACCCTCGAAAAATCTTGGGATTGAAAAACAGCCCGCCACTGGTACTGTATATGTTCCAGTTTCCGAATATTCCCCAATCAGTGCTTGCACTGGAGGGGTCCTAGCGAAAATTGAAAAATTTGGCGAACATTTCCCGTCGTAGCCGGCTGGGTTCCCGGGTTCCCGGTTCCGGGTTCCAAGGTTCCTGGTCATTGGTTCCGAACCGATTTCGGTGGGTTCCGGGTTCCCGGGTTCCCTGGTGCCCAGTCGATCTCCTTATCGATCTCTGTATCGATCCCATTTCAAACCATCCACTGATTGTTTTGTTTCTCTGGTGTAGTAGATGTCTATACATATATATGCACATATTTATACATATATATTTGTGTATATATATGTATATACATATGTCTATATATATATATATCTGTATATACATAATTATGCATATATATATATATATATATATATATATGGGTCACCCCCCCATTACCACGCGCCCGATCCTCGGAGCTGCTGCCGCCCTCCGGCGCCGCGGCCGCAGAGGCGCCTGCGGCCAGCGTAGCCTCGGGTTCGCGGCCGTCCCCCCCCCGGTGGGAACATGTCATACAGTCTTGTCGGCCCCTGCGAATCGACGACAGTCTACGCTAAATCGACTAAGTTGCTCCCATCGTACTTAAGAGCGACATCGTAGAAAACTATCCCGGCAAAGCAACCTAACAGCGATATGCAGAAGCATATCTGAAAGCATTCCCCTTAAGATTCAAATGAAAATCCAGTTGTAGAATTCTGCTGTTCTCGCAGTCGTAGTCGCATTCGCGATGACAGTCGCAGCGGCAACGGCAGTCGCAGTCACAGCCTCAGCCTCAGCCTGCCTCAGCCTCAGCCTCAGCCTGCCTCAGCCTCAGCCTGCCTCAGCCTCAGCCTCAGCCTGCTTCAGCCTCAGCCTCAGTCTGCCTTCAGCCTCGGCCTCAGCCTCAGCCTGCCTCAGCCTCAGCCTGCATCAGCCTCAGCCTCAGCCTCAGCCTGCCTCAGCATCAGCCTGCTCAGCCTCAGCCTCAGCCTGCCTCAGCCTCAGCCTCAGTCTGCTTCAGCCTCAGCCTCAGTCTGCCTTCAACCTCGGCCTCAGCCTCAGCCTGCCTCAGCCTCAGCCTGCCTCGGCCGCAGCATCAGCCTGCCTCAGCATTCAAAATGTGGCCCAGGAATAGAGTTCTGGGAACTAGAAGAACAAGAAGTGGCCTACAGATGGCTCCGGGCATTCAAAATCATGCCCAGGAATGGAGTTCTGGGAACTCGAAGAGCACGAAAAGGCCTACAGTTGGCTCCGGGCATCCAAAATGTGGCCCGGGAATGGAGTTCTGGGAACTCGAAGAGCACGAAGTGGCCTACAGTTGGCTCCGGGCATCCAAAATGTGGCCCGGGAATCGAGTTCTGGGAACTCGAAGAGCACGAAGTGGCCTACAGTTGGCTCCGGGCACTCAAAATGTAGCCCGGGAGTGGAGTTCTGAGAGGTCGAAGAGCACGAAGTGTGTGACTGTCGATGAAAAACGAACCCGGCTCTGTTCCCGGTTCTCCAGAATGTGGCCCGGGAATGGAGTTCTGGGAGGTTGAAGAGCACGAAGTGTCTGACTGTTGGCGAAAAGCGAACCCGGCTCTGTTCCCGGTTCTCCAGAATGTGGCCCGGGAATGGAGTTCTGGGAGGTCGAAGAGCACGAAGTGTGTGACTGCTAGCGAAAAACGATTCCCGGTTCTCCTTCCCGGCACCCGCCCAGACCCCCTCTGAGGAGTCATGATGCTCTCTTTTGACACCACTAGAAACCTATCAGCAAAAGCTGTTAGGTAAAAATTCGAGCACCCCGAGAAGTGTCGAAACGGTGTCGAACGAGCTCGGATCCGCACTGGGCCCCCCCGGCGGCGCCTCCGGCGCCGCTCCTGTTGCACTCCGCGCGCCAGGGAGGGGGGATGCAGCGCAGATCCAAGAACCCGCGCGGAGCGCCAACAATTTATGTTTGAGCTATTTGCTTCTGGGCCAGGGATGGGGGGTTTGAGTCAAACGACGCCGGTGTAAGAGGCCATGGCCGCGGGAGAGCGCGCCCTGCGAGGGCCGCGCGCTCGCTGAGGCGGGGGCCGCCGCTGGCGGCCCGGGCGGCGACGGCAGGCTGGGCGGCGAGCCGCCGGGGGCCGCGTGGTCCAGCGGGCCAGGCGGTGCCGCCGCGGCGGCCTGGCCGCCGACGGGGCGCAGGGGTGGGGTGGGGGGGGGGGCGAGGCGCAAGGACAGGGGGGGGGGCCTCCTCCTCCTCCTCCTCCTCCTCCTCCTCCTCCTTCTCCTCCTCCTTCTCCTCCTCCTCCTCCTGTGCAGGGATGCATCGGTCCCCAATCGCCCATTGGTCGCCGATAGGGGCCCGATAGCCCCAACCTGCCCAGGAACGTGCGGATCCACTGCCGGGGGCCTATCGCCGCCATTGTCGGCGATGTATCGCCGATCCCAGGTCGTTGTCCCACCCCCGCCCCCCTGGGTCTGGAGGGGTGGGGGACGCCAGAGAAGCAGGGTGAGAAAACGTGCGAACAATGTAACCATGATGCCTTCAGCCTCCGGTCCACGCTTTCACCGCGCGCTCCCACGCTCGCGCTGCACCGCCCTTGGGGGAGGGGACGGCAGAGAACAGATCATGCTCGTGCGCACCTCTCGGAGGGAGTGAAAGCTCAGAGCCGATGAATTGAAGCCGCGCTTCTACGTGTGTGTTGGCCGTGCCGCTCGGGACATCCTCAACATTCTGAACATCGGGCGTGTCCCTCACGCAGATCGCGATGTCACGGTCCAAAACACACATCCATTGTCAACAAGCTTCACATAAAGCCTTCAGCAACGACATGGAATTCAATGATTCGGAGCCTGATGATTCGAAACTTCTAGTTTCTCGTGAGACTTCCTCCAAAAATCGAGCCCCCTCTCAAACATATCATTAAACCAGATGTAGTTTTAGGTCGGGCGTGTCCCCTACAAGGGGATTTGGCAGAAAACTAAAACATAGTCAAAAAATACCCCACAATAATCAAAGCATGCCGTTCCCAAACTATGTTTGGACTATTTTTGAACATTCCCCCTGCAGATGGACAGGCCCGGCTTAAATGTAGTCTCGCCCGAGACATCCTCCGAACACCGAGCCCCGACGTACAACGCATACTCACACAAACACGCACACACACACCACCAGACACACACACACACACACTCACTCACGCGCAAACAGAGCACACAGAACACCTACAACACACTTAAGATACGCACATGACACACCCACCCGCACAATAACACACACAATGCACACACAACACACACAGCATGAGCAACACACACACAAAAGGCACACCAACAACACCTAGCATACATAATTCGCAGAGCACAGACGACCCACAAACAACTCAGACAACGTAGCCACACAAGCACACACAACACACAACACACGCACACAACATACATAACAAATGACGCAAACCCCACATACCACATAAGCACACACGCGAGTGCAACATGTGACCAACGCCGCTGCCCGTCCTTCGTCGCCCCTCGTCCTTTTCTTTCCTACTCCTCCTTCCTCCTCCTCAGTCTCCTCCTCCTCAGTCTCCTCCTCCTCCTCCTCCTTCTCCTCCTGCTCCTCCTCCTCCCCCTCCTCCCACTCTTTCTCCTTCTCTCCTTCTCTCCTCCTCCCCCTCCTCCTCCTCCTCCTCCTCCTCTTCCTCCTCCTCCTCCTCCTCCTCCTCCTCCTCCCTCTCCTCCGTCTCCTCCTCTCCTCCTCCTCCTCCTCCTCCTCCTCCTCCTCGTCTTCCTCCTCCTCCCTCCTCCTCCTCCTCCTTCCCCTACTCCTCCTCCTCCTCCTCTCCGCCCTCCGCCACCTCCTCCTCCTCCTCCTCCTCCTCAACCTCATCATCATCATCATCATCACATCACATCATCATCATCATCATCATCAACCAGCATCTTCAGCATCTAGCATCAGCATCACCATCACACATCATCATATCATCATCATCATCAACATCATCAACATCATCATCATCATCTCATCACATCATCATCATCATCATCACATCATCACAGCATCATCATCATCATCACAGCCCCTCCCCTCCCCATATGCTCGACCTCCCTCCCCCCTCCTCCTCCTTCCTCCCAGCCTCCCTCCCTCCTCCTCCTCCTCCTCCTCCCTCCCTCCCCCTCCCTCACCACCTCCCTCCCTTCCCTCCTCCCTCCCTCCCCTCCCTCCCTCCCTCCCTCCATTGTCAACAAGCTTCACATAAAGCCTTCAGCAACGACATGGAATTCAATGATTCGGAGCCTGATGATTCGAAACTTCTAGTTTCTCGTGAGACTTCCTCCAAAAATCGAGCCCCCTCTCAAACATATCATTAAACCAGATGTAGTTTTAGGTCGGGCGTGTCCCCTACAAGGGGATTTGGCAGAAAACTAAAACATAGTCAAAAAATACCCCACAATAATCAAAGCATGCCGTTCCCAAACTATGTTTGGACTATTTTTGAACATTCCCCCTGCAGATGGACAGGCCCGGCTTAAATGTAGTCTCGCCCGAGACATCCTCCGAACACCGAGCCCCGACGTACAACGCATACTCACACAAACACGCACACACA
>CAUYUJ010004446.1:1237836-1240336 GCA_963575745.1 Prorocentrum cordatum
CTCCTCCTCCTCCTCACTCTCCGCCCTCTCCTCCCTCTCCTCCTCCCCTCCTCCCTCCTCAATCTCCTCCTCCTCCTATTATTATTATTATTATTATTCGTATCCTTGTTTATTATTCGTCTTCTTCTTATTAGTATTAGTATTATTCGTCTTCTTATTCGTACTACTATTTTTAGTCTTCGTATTATTATGGTTGGTATTATTTTTCTTGGTATGATTATTCTGATTCTTCTTATTAGCATTAGTATTCTTATTATTCTTCGTATTAGTGTTCTTCTTCGTATTAGTATTATTGTTATTATTCGTCGTATTCGTCGTATTCTTCTTCTTCTTCTTCTTCTTCTTATTATGATGATGATGATGATTATTATTATTATTATTATTATTATTATTATTATTATTCGCGTTCGTCTTCTTATTCGTCTTCTTCTTCTTCTTCGTCTTCGTCTTCGTATTCGTCTTCTTCTTCCTCCTCCTCCTCCTCCCTCTCCTCCTCGTCTTCCTCCTCCTCCTCCTCCTCCCTCCCCCCTCCCTCCTCGAAGGCGCCCCGGAAGCGAAAAGAGCCCCTCCTCCGTCGCCCCTCCCTTGTCCACGCCGGCGGGTGCTGGCGCCTCGCGGGCCTCCGCTCCCCGGGTGCCCGGTTCCGACACACCCACACCCGATTGACGGGAAAAAATGCCGCCCACAGATGGGGCCACATGCGAACCCAACCCCCCCACCACGATTTATGAGGGAGGGGGTGGGGTTCACTTCGCTCGGCACCTGAAGTGGGGGCTCGACCACAAGAAACATCCCACAAGGAACCCAACCCTGAGACCTCAAGACGTCCTCGACTTTTTGGCGCGGGAGCGTCACGCTTTCCACTGCAAAACCATCGAAACCCAAGAAACCCAGGGCACCCTGGAGGCAAGCAGGGTGTTTCTTGGCGTGGGCCCCCACTGCATGGCGGACTGGTGGCGCTGGAATATCGGGGGCGCGCAAACATGGATCAGCGATCCATGGATTTGGCATTCGGTCGGGCGTTTCCTCCTACAGGAGGATCTTGGGCGAGAAATCAAAAATTCGCCGGCCCAACGGGCCAGAGGCGTGCTAAGATCTCCGGTAACTGGTTAACAATTTTCTAGTTCGCGCGCGCGGGGCGGCCCCTGGGGGTCCCCGGACGAAAAGTACCCCGACCAGGTCCCGGCCGGGTCCCCCCGAGCGCTCCATGAGCGCACCAACAGGGCTCCGAGACGTCCCCGAGAGCCCCAAGAAAGGCCAAGAGGCCCCCAAGAGGCCCCCAAGATGGTACACGAGGGGTCCGACATGCCACAAGATCGCTCCAAGACGCCCAAGATAGCCCCCAGACGCCCCAAGAGGCCTCCAAGAGCACTCCCAATAGGGCCCCCGGAGGCAAAAATCATTGTTTTTCCATAGGTTTTTGAGAGATTTTGGAGCTTCCACCTTTTCGGCTTCCCGACGCCCCAAGACGGCCCAAGAGGCCCCCAAGATCGCCCCAAGAGGGCCCAAGAGGCACCCAAGAGGGCCCCAAGATGGCCCAAGAGGGCTCGAAGACGGCCCAAGAAGCCTCCAAAACGGTCCAAGAGGGCCCCAAGAACGCCCCCAAAGGGGCCCCAGAGAGGGAACACGAAACAACATTTCGAGCCCTCGGCCCTAAGAAGCCCCTACGAGGCCCCTAAGAGGCCCCAAGAGGCCCCCACGGGGCCCTCAGGAGGCCCCCAAGAGTCCCCCAAGCGGCCCCAGGAGGCCCCCCAAATGCCCCCCCGAGCGCCCCAGGAGTCCCCCAAGCGGCCCCAGGAACCCCCAAAGCGCCGCATTGACACCAGGCCCTCGGGCAAACGGCAGACATGAGACTGTATGGGCCGGCGGAATGAGCGAAGCGATTAAATAATCAAACAAATACTCCAAAATCGTCAAATCGAGTAAAACACAAATTGTCCCTATACTGCTCATGTACTATTTGGGAATCTTCCTCCTGTAGAGGGACAGGCCCAACTTGCGCCCATGGCGGACTGGTGGCGCTGAAATCGGGGGCGCGCAAACATGGACTGGGGGAGGTGCCCTCCCCAAAATGCGGCCATTGCCGCCTCGTTCGGCGGCGGAGATCCGATGTTTTTCGTTTCTCGATTTGTCTTCGTTCGCCCTCGTTTTGTCTTCCATCCACTTCTACTGCAAAACGAAGTCGGAACGAAAACGGCCCACGAAATCGCCGGAACGCCGTTTACGTAGGTCCAGCCATGCCGCCCACGGCGGAGCGGCGGCGCGGAACAAAAAGAGTCGGCGCCCGCGGCGGGCCTCTGTGCATCGGCTCCCTGGCCTCGCGAGCAGCCGACGCCCCGACCCACGGCCCACCCACAGCGTTTGGCATGAGACGGCGGCGGGCGGACTGCTTCGGGGAAAAAGAAGAAGCCTTCTTTTGCATCGCGCTCGAGCACGCGGAACCAGGGCGAGGCACCCGAGGCGCCCCCTCACTCTGATCCGCGACTGCAAGGGTCAGGCA
>CAUYUJ010004446.1:1245336-1271819 GCA_963575745.1 Prorocentrum cordatum
GCCGCCGTTGCAGCAGGGCCGCCGCCGGCAGGCGAGCCTTGGCAGCAGTGCCAGCCAGCCTGTCAGCTGCCGCATTACCGTGGCGGTCCTCGGCTGTCACGCCGCGCGCCGCCGCCCCCTCGTCATCGAGGTGCCCCTTCACCCAGCGCGCGATGACGAAACTGGTCCTGCAGTGAGGCGCCAGGCGCTCCCACAAGTCCGCATGCGCCCAATCCCAGGCCGAGGCGCCCTGGCGGATTGCCGCAATGCCATGGGCCACGGATTTGGAATCCGTGATGATCTCGACTGGCTGGCCGGCCTCGCTGACCGCGCGCAGAGCGGCGGTCAACTCCGCGCGTTGTGCGATTTGCGTCCCGCCCACGGGCCCACAATGCTCCGTGCGCGTCGTGCCATGGGCCGCCGGGCGCTCCAGCTGAAAGCCCCAACCCGCGCGCGCCAGCAGAGGGTCCGTGGGGTGCTCGCACGCTCCATCCGTCCAAGCCCTGCAGCGCGGCGGCTGGTCCGGCTGAGCCACGGCGGGCTCCGTCATCGGCGGCGCCGGCATTTGGCGCGCTTGCCACTGCGGCCACCGCCGCCATCTGGGGGTCCCGAAGGAGGACGCCCGAATTAGCACCCCCCGGCGGCAGCCGGGCCAGCAGGGCGGCGGGCGAGAACCCCCCTGCTGCGAGCGCCGCGCGGCGGGCTGGGGACCAACAGGGGCAATCCCAAAACCGATGCTGCCGGTCCTCCCGCGGCGCGCCGCAATGTGGGCAACGCTCGGGCTGGCCCCATTTGGCTGCCACAGTCTCGGTGACGACATTGCCACTCAGGACTGCGCGAAGGGCGCCAGCGGCGTCGGGGGCCAGCTCGCCGCTCTCCAGGAGGCGACGGGTGGCCCACCGATCTATGCCCCCTGCGAGGTGAGCAAAACCGGCACGCCTGGACGCGACCTCACGGGCCTCGCGGCGCGTCCATGCCGCATGCAGAACCGCCCGCGTGTCCTGCAAGGCCTGGCCAGCGGGCCGCCGCCCTGCTGGCGCCGACGGGACGCCCTGCCAGCACGCCACGTCCGCGCCCAGCTGCAAAGCCGGCATGCTGCGAACTGCTGCGGCGATGGGCCCTTGGCAACGGCCGTGCCCCGCGGCGATGGCGCCCTCCGCCTTCCTCCAAAAGTCCTCTGGGAACCGGCCACGTTCCATGCATGCACAGAAAACGATAGAGAGACGACACGGCCTGCCGCCGGCCGCTGAAGTCGTACGCACGTCATGCGTCCCCAACGCGCCAAGTGCAAACGCAGATCGCACAAGAGAAGATGTGTGAACGTGGATGTCTCCTCCTTGTCAGCCCGCCCCTGTCTGTCTCTTCTCTCGTCCTCCGCCTCTCTCTCTCTCTCTCTGTCTCTCTCTCTCTCTCTCTTTCTCTCTCCCCCTCCTTCCCCCCTCCGCCGGTTTGGGCCGCCTGCTCGCCTCGCCTCCAAGGGTCTCTGGCCCTGGTGTAGGTTTGATTGGATAGGGGATCTCGGCGCTTCATGGGCTTGTGGATGTCATGGCAATGGACACTCTAACAATCCGATCATTGAATTCAAGATGTGTTTAAAATGTGTAAAACATGTTCTAAATCAATGTCAAACATGTTTTACACATGATGCCGGAGAAACAAAAACAATCAGGGCTATAGGGCTAGGTAGCTATAGGGCTATAGGGCTATTGAGCTATAGGGCTATAGAACTATAGGGCTATAGAATTGTAGGGCTATAAGGCTATTGGGCTATAGGGCACCCCCGGGCCCCCGGGCCCCCCAGCCCCCGGGCACCCCCAGGCACCCCCATAGGCACCTGGGCACCCGGGCACCCCCGGGCACCCCGGCGTGCGGCGAAAATCGGCGGCAAACCCAACCTAACCCTATGAATCCGCTAGGACCCCTACAGAGGCAAGCTCTGATGGGGGAATTTGAAACAGATTTGAAACACGGTTTAGACATCTGGAAATCATGGGGCAGCACGCTTCCTCTCCATTGATCGACTTCCACAACCTTGGGCGTGGCTTAATGGGGGGGTCGCAAATGGGGGGGTCAGAAACGGTCCCCTTTCGTGTCCCCTTCGGGCCCCTCCAGCGCCCCAGGGGGCTCGTTTAGGTACCGTTTGGGTACCTTTTCGGACCACCCTCGCCACCCCCCCATTTACGACCCCCCCATTACGCAGCGCCCAACAACCCTGGGCGCCTTGGGGGCCGCGTGGCAGAGCATCCTCCCCCCGCCCTGCGACACCGACACCAGCGGGGCTCCAAGGCCCCAGGCCCTCGAACGCCCGAAGAGGGGAGTGACGCGCGGCAGCGAGACGGGCCGCCCCCCCCAAACAGAAAGATCCTCCTCCTCCTCCTCCGCCTCCTCCTCCTCCTCCTCCTCCTCCTCCTCCTGCCCCTCCTCCTCCTGCCCCTCCTCCTCCTCCTTCTCCGCCTCCTCCTCCTCCGCCTCCGCCTCCTCCTCCTCCCATCCACCTCCTCCCTCCTTCCTCCCTCTTTCCTCCCTCTGTCCTCCGTTCCTGCTCCTGCGTCCTCCCTCCATGCTCCTCTCATCCTGCCTTCATCCACCCTCTTCTCCCTCCCCCTTCCCACTGCCTTTCGCCCTCCATCCTCCCTTCACCCTCCTCCCTTCGTCCTCCCTTCATCCTCTCCCCCTCCTCCTTCTCATCCTCCTCCTCCTCCTCCTCCTCCTCCTCCTCCTCCTCCTTCATCCTTTCCACCTCCTCTCCTCCTTCTTCTCCTCCTCCTCCTTCTCCTCCTGCCTCCTCCCCTCCTCCTCCTCTCCTCCTGCTCCTCCTCCTCCTCCTCCTCCTCCTCCCCTCCACCTCCTCCTCCTCCCCTCCTCCTCCTCCCCCCCCATCCACCTCCTCCTTCCTTCCTCCCTCTTTCCTCCCTCCGTCCTCCGTTCCTGCTCCTGCGTCCTCCCTCCATGCTCCTTTCATCCTCCCTTCATCCACCCTCTTCTCCCTCTCCCTTCCCACTGCCTTTCGCCCTGCATCCTCCCTTCACCCTACTCCCTTCGTCCTCCCTTCATCCTCTCCCCCTCCTCCTTCTCATCCTCCTCCTCCTCCTCCTCCTCCTCCTCCGCCCTCCTTCTCCTCCTCCTCCTCCTCCTCCTCCTCCTTCTCCCCCCCCCCCGATTGTCCCCGCGCGGCCCTCCCGATCCCGATCCTCCCCCTCTCCCACTCCATGGGGGCAACGAAGCCCCCAGGGGGGGCCGTCAGGGACGGCCTCCAGCCTGGCGGAACAGGAGCACACGCATCTGCAGCAAGCCGAGCCTCCTCTTCGGAGCGCCCAACAAATCGTAGGCGCCTGCAGGGTGTATAGCTTTCAGCATGCTGCCCTGGCCCTGGCGCCACGCACACGTTTTATCTTAATGCGGCACTTGTGAGGACGGAGGGCGCTTGACTCATACCATTAATGAAGGGGCCCTGGGACACACAAAAAAATAGACACTAATAACAGGATTCCCCATGTGTTCCCATATGTTCTAAGTGTTTATCTTCCCCCCCCCCCCCACTTCCCATATTTCCCCATCTTATCCTGGGAGTGGACGATTAATTGTGTCTGTGTGTTTTTTCTCTACTGAATTTTGCTCTCGCCACTGCGCCGCGCAACCTCGTTTTCAGTTATGGGCCAACGCTTGCGCGGCAGGAGGGCGGACTGCGTTCAGCATGCAGCTCTCACGTCCGCACCGCACACTTTCGCACTGAAGGGGTGCAAAATCCTCCACCTTGCCGTCGGCACTAAGTGGGGCTTGTCCGTTCGAGTTCTCCGCATTGGGTATCGAGGACATGCTAGCTGTACCCGAGGTGGCCTGGAACCAAAGAGTCACGGGCGTTCTCGGGAATGGAACACCCGTGTGCCTTTGCGAGTCCTCGGGAGCGATCGGGAATGGACAGACCTCCCTTTAGTACAACGTGGTTTAGCGAAAACGACCTGAGGCCCAAACCTGGCGGGTGCAAGTCTGGAAAATAACGGCCGCGGCGCCCTCTCGAGAACCGAAAACGGACAATTATCTCATCGACGTGTCACTGTTGGGGGTTCTGTCCACCCCCGAAGCGAGACTCCGAATCCACACTTCAGCACGGCCAAAGGATGGCCCCAAGGCCCGCCCTGGAGCCCCCCGTCAGGGGGCCACTTGCGAACCCTGCCCCTAACCCCCCACGATTTCTGAGGGGGAGGGTGGGGTTCACTTCGTGCGGGTTCACTTCGTGCGAAGTGAACCCCACCCTCCCCCTCAGAATTCGTGGGGATAGGGGCAGGGTTCGCAAGTGGCCCCCTACACATGCAGCCGTCCCGGCGACCCTGGAGGCCGGCTCAAGGGGCCGCCATCACCAACGAAACGCACTGTGCCTACAGCATTTTTTTCCACACTCGCCGTCTCGGTCTGAAGATCGTCCGAAGCGATCCACGAACCCCCACGATCCTCATCAATGTTCCTACAAGATTGCTCGAGAGACCGCTAGCAGGGTCCGCAAGGTGCCCCCTAATAGGCCGGCCCCTCAGAGGCCCCCATATGCTCAAAAAGGCCACAAGAAGACCTCCAAGAGTCCCCCGGGAAACTTCCACCAGGCTTCCAAGCGACCTCATTTCCACGACTCAGGCACGGTGGCGGGATGCACCGAAAGCCACTATACACGGATGACGGCGGCTCCCTTCTTCATGGGGCTCTCGCTAATGCGCTGGAGACGTCATCAGGATGTCATGCCCGGAACTGAAACATGCAGAATGACTGCAAAGATGGAGGGCAGCTCCTTTGAAACATTGCGGTCGTGCTTGAGGCATCCTCGAAATGTGTTGCCCAACTGTGGAACGTGCGCAGATGGCAGTTACAAGGACATGGAAAGCCAATTCTTGCTCAAAAGCGTGGCTCTGCACGCACTTGGATGTCTGGCCCTACTGAGAAAACGAACTCTATACACCGACGCTTGTCCGGGGGAAACGTATACAGCACACCACCCCGACGTCGTCCCCGACCCTGGAAAAAGTCCAGGAGTTGAAAAACCGCTCGCCACTGGTAATGTATATGCTCCAGTTTCCGATGTTTGGCCCTGCGCCATACCCGCTCTTGACAGGCCCAACCTGTGCATGGAAGGTGCAGGGCGGCTCCCTTTGAAAAACGGGGCTCACGCCCGAGCGGCACGCCCCGCGTGGCGCACGGGGAGCGCTCCCCCCGCGCCCTCCCCGTGTCTTGTCCCCATCAGGCCCAGCGCGGTAGCAAAGGAAGGACTCAAGCCGCAGCCCGCGAGGAGAGGCTGCCGCGTCGACAAGCCGCAGCGTGAGGCGGGCACGCAGGGCCAGCAGTGCCTCGCACAGGTGAAGACACACGGGGCGTTCAGCCGAGGGCCAAGGGCCAAGAGCACGCTGGCGAGGGGATCTGAGACGCGGTGCTGTGCTGCAGCACCGCTGGCGCGCCCTGGGTCTGAGCCCGTCGACGCGGGCTTCTTGGCGGCCAGGGCCGAGGTGCAGCAGCAGGAGGCTGAGCTGCGCGAAGTGGCCCCGGCGCTGGATCCCATTGTCGGGGATGCGGCCACGGCGGACCGCGTGCGGGCCCTGCTGCCCTTGATTGCCGCGCTGGTCCGAGGCGCGAGCCGCCCGATTGGCTCGCAGTCCTCCGCCGCAACGTGGCGCTCCATTCAGAGGCGGCCGCGGTCGACTCGATCGCCAAGGCGAGCCCCGCCGAGCTGCGCAAGGCGCAGACATGTCCTCGGCTGGGCCAGGGAGCGCGCCGCCGCCGCGCCCCGCAGCCTGCGGTGCCCATGCCGCTGCGGTCGGCAGCCTTACCGTACCGCCTAGCGGACCGCGTCGGCCAGCTGCTGGACGAGCTGGGCATCGAGGAGATGGGCGCGGAGCCCATGAACACGTGCCCGATGCAGGCGCCTCGCCACAGCTCGGCACAGTCCTTCGTGCCAGGGCGCCTGCAGGAGGAAGGCGGGCCTCGGGCAGCTGGGGATCGACGACGCGGCGAGCGCGGCGGAGGGCGACGGCGAGGCCCCAACGGCCATGGCCCGCAGGCAGCTGCTGGAGGCCGCTGCTGGGCGGCAGCGTGTCGCAGGCCATGCGCAGCCGTTCGTGCGGCGGCGTGCGCGCCTGGATCGCGCCTCGCGGGCCGCGGGCGGCGCTGCCCATGGGGCCCCCGCGGAGGGATCGCTGCCCTCCTGGTGGCGAGGGCGCTGCTGGCCAGGCCTTCGACATGGTCGCGGAGGCGCCGGCGCTGGCGGAGCGGTCCCCTGGCCCATGGGCGGCCGCCTGCCTTCATCTACGATGGGAGCGACGACGACGGCTCGTCGCAGGGCGTCGACGAGAAGGAGTTCTCGTACCTCGTCCATGCCCAGCTCATGCAGGGCTACGCGGCGCTCGGGGCGGGTGGCCGAGTTCGTCGTGGAGCCTGTGCCGTGCCTTCACATGGAGGTGTAGAGCAGCGTCGAGGGCTTCGCGGAAGAGGTCGGCGTGGGCCGAGTGTGAGGTTTCACCCGAATTGGGCCTACGTTCAGGGGTCCACGCAGTAGACTTCACACCCAACACTTATGCTAAGATATCTTCCAGTAAGAACTTGAGATCCAGCTTCGCTGAATGTCTTAGCCCTCTTGCGGGAGCCAGCTTTGAAGCGTGCAGTTTCTGAGTGCAACGCGGCGGCAATGCTGGTGGTTTTGAAAAAAATGCGCCGGTGATGATGCCGATTGCGCGGGGCCCGGGGGCTTTGCAGGAACATGTGGAGAAAGATGTGGCGAGGGGATCTGGCCGAAGCCCGGCGGGAAATCTGAAGGACGATCTGGAGAAAGATCTGGGGAATATCTACAGCAGAGGAGAGATCTCGAGGAAGACTCGTGTGCAGATCTGGGTGCAGATCTGGACGAAGATTTGGAGTGAAGATCTGGGTGAAGATCTAGGGGGAGATTTGGGTGAAGATCTGGGGTAATATCTGGAGGAAGATCTGGAGAAAGATCTGGAGGAAGATCTGGAGGAAGTTCTAGAGGGAAGATCTCAAGGAAGATCTGGGTGGATATTTGGAGGGAGATCTGGACAAGATCTGGGGGGAAGTCTAAAGGAAGATCTAGAGGAGAGATCTCGGGTAAATTCTGGGTGAAGATTTTGAGAAAGATCTGGGAAAGATCTGTAGGATGATCTGAATAAAGATCTGGATAACACATCTGGAGGAGAGATCTTGAGGAAGATCTGGGTGAAGGTCTGGTTGAAGATCTGGAGAAGACTAGGGGGAAGATGTGAGGGAAAGTCTGGAGGAAGAGCTGGAGAAACATCTGGTGGAAGATCTGGGGGATATCTAGAGGAAGGATCTCGAGGAAGACCCGGGTGAAGATCTGGGTGAAGATCTGGGTGAAGATCTAGGGGAAGATCTGGGTGAAGATCAGGGGTAAAATCTGAAGGAAAATCTGAAGAACGATCTGAAAGGAGATCCAACGTAGAGATCTCGGGGAAGATCTGGGTGAACATATGGAAGAACATCTGGAGGACGATCTGGAAAAAGATCTGGTGACGACCTAAGCACTAGGATGATCTAGAGGAAGATCTGGGGAGAAGATCTGGAGGAAGATCTGGGGAACATCTAGGAAGATCCAGGGAAGATCTGGAGGAATATATTGGGAAGATCTGGAGAAAGTTCTGAAGGAAGATCCGGGGAAGATCTAGGAAGATCTGGTGAAGATCTGGAGGAAGATCGGGGGGGGACACCGAAGGGGAGATCAAGAGGAAAGTCTGGAGGAAGATATGAGAGAACATCCAGAAGATCCGGGGGAAGATTAGGAATAATCTGCCAGCGTTAAGAAACTGGGCCAGCTTTTGGGAATTTGTTGACGAAATTAGAGAAAATGTGTGAGACCCAGCTTGGCGGGAGGGAGCTTCATAACAGATGATATCAGTGTAATGCACGACCCTTGTGCGTCCAGTTTCACCTCATCTCTCTCCTTCTCCTCTTCTCCTGCACCTCATCCGCCCCCCACCCCAACCAGCAGCGAGCACGCACCCAGGGCCAGGGGAGGGGGAGGAGGAAGAAGGAGGAAGGAGGAGGAGTGACTGTACCCCAGAGGGGAAGGAGGAGGAGGGGGAGGGGGAGGGAAGGAGGAGGAGGGGGAGGAGGAGGAGGAGGAGGAGGAGGAGGAGGAGGAGGAGGAGGAGGAGGCGGAAGAGGAGGAGGAGGAGAGGAGGAGGAGGAGGAGGAGGAGGAGGAGGTGGGATGGGGGACGGGAAGGAAAAGCGGGGGGGGGAGAACATCGACGATTCGAGCCCTTGCGACACTCGACCTCTCGACATCTTCCCGACGACCAACTGGTGATATCCGAACTTCTTGCTTGGCCCATCGACAATGGAAATGACCCCGATGGGATGCCGATTGTGGGGGGCCCAGAATTAGTCACCACCACCACCACTTCCCTCGCCCCTTCCCTCTCCCAGGAAAGAGAGGAAAAGGAGGGTAGGGGAGGGAGGAAGGATCGACGTGTGGTGTTGTTGTTGTTGTTGTGGTTGGTGGTGGTGGTGGTGGTGGTGTATATACTTGGGCCCCCCAGATTGTATGGGAAGCATGCTGGAACACCTCCATATTCCTCCTCCCCCCTGCTAGTTTCGGTTTGCCACTTGGCCCAGCAGGGGCCCGCTTCTTGTTCCGCCCCCCCCATAGTTCCACGCCCGAACTGCTTGAGCAGTTAGACAATTAGACTTACATAGTAACGCTCACAACCCGCCTCGCCCCCCCGTGCGGGCACCGTCGCTGTTGCTGTCGCTGTCGCTGGCGATGTGGCCTGTTCGGCCGGCAGCGCTCCATCGGCCTCGGGCCCCGCGGGCCGCTCTCGGGTCGGAGGCTGCCAGAAAGGTTCGCTGGACAAGGTTGGCTTCGCTGGACTCGAGGTCCCTCCAGCCCGACCTGAGGCACGCCAGCACGACCTGAGGGGCCCCAGCAGCCGTCGAAATCACCCTTCTCGAACCAGACCTTCTCGCCGTCTTCGATCGGGGCCACATCACGAGAGGAGGCCGGGGCGAGAACCAGTCCACGGGGAGCGGTCGGGACTGCTGGGGCCGCGGGCGTAGAGAGCACGCGTCGGCGGGCGTCGGGGCTCGTGGGTGCGGTCGGGACTGTCTTGGCCCCAGGAGCGCCTCTCCTGTCGGGTCGGATCGGGAACACGTACACACTGTGCAGTTCTAATTCTTCGAAAGTGTTTGATTTTCTGGGGGGCCACGATCCTTTCATTTCCAGTTGTTCTATCCTGGGCCTCCTCCTGGCCACTAGGGGGCCAGGAACAATTAGAGCACACTGAGAAATGATAACGATTAGAAATGAACGATGTGTAAGAATCGAGTGAGGCTCAAAGGCCTCCCGAGCTTTCTCCCAGGCCACAGATGGCTTCGCAGAAGGCTGGGGGGGTTCTGAGAGCTTCCTGCGGAAGGCCTGCCCCCCCTTCGTCCTCCCCCCCAGCGTCGGGGAAACGTGAGACTCCAGTAAGCTGTAACTCGGGCTTGCCGACGTTTTTTGACGAGCGCGTCCTGGATTTTGACTGTCCCGTTTTCATGGGATGTCTGCAGCGGGAGACCGCGTCAAATTTCATTGGTTCTCGTCATTTTTATGATGGCCCCCCCATCAGGCCAACCCGAGTTCCCCGTACCCGAGTCTTACGTCTCCCCAATCGGACGGAGAAGGGTGGGGGGAGCGGATTGCCGAGTGTTCTGGGTGCAGGTGCAGCTCGGCCCCACAAACGGGCGCTTTCCTCGATAACCGCGTGCGGGCCTTAATAAAGGTCGCCCCCCTTAACCCCCGAATGTGTTTTTTTGTTGTTCTATCTCTGGCCACCGGGATTTATATGTGGGGAAGGCGAGGAGCCCGAACGTTCTAATCCACGGAAAAGTTGCGGGGATCGAAGTTGCTATCTTGACTACCCAGCTCTCAGGGCCCTGGTAATAGAGGCCTCTTAGATGGGGTCGGAACAGATTGGGTCGGAGGATCGCGCCGCACCGCCGATGCAATGGCGGTGCATCAGCGATGCATCGGGGATGCACCAGCGACGCAACGTCGACGTCGGCGATGCATCGGCGACGTCGACTTGAAGCAAATCGGGCTCCACATCGAGCCGAATCGGCGATGCATCGGCGATGCGGCGCGATCCTCCGACCCTATCTACTCCGACCCCACCCATGAGGCCCAGAAGAACGCCCTCGCCGAGGCGCAGCCTCCGGAACGCACCCCGATGCTCGGAAAGCTGCCGAGAGCCGACGCAAACGGCTGAACACCTCGAACTCTGAGCCCTCGGACCCTCACCCCCCCCGACCTCCTCCTCCTCCGCCTCCTCCTCCTCCTCCTCCTCCCCTTTCCCCGCTCCTCGAGGGCGGCAACTCAAAACTCCTCGGGCGGCTCAGAGATGGGGTCCTAAGGACAAGGTGCCTCAAGCAGTGGTTACATCCACCTTTGGATCCCACCTTAGGTCGAGCATGTCCCCCTACAGGGGGGTTTTGAACTAAAGCTAAAAGATACCCATAAGATATTAAACATGGTCAAGAAATCGTCCCCAGACTAATGTTTGACTATTTTTAGATATACCCCCTGTAGAGGGACAGGCCCGACTTCCCATCACAGCCTCAGGTTTGGAAGTCCGAATCATCCGGGACACCTGCGGTACGGGGATTCACTCTGGTCTGGGACCCCGAGGCGCGAGTCTGCAGCTACCCCTGACCGCCCCAGGCCCCAATGATTCGGGGCCCTGACGGGCCCCCACCCCTCAGGGCTCGGGTGGGTGGTCATGGGGGGTGACCCACCTGGGGTGTGTGAAAAGGGCACCACAGGGGGCCCTTTGGGCCCCCTTTGGAACCACCAAGAGTCCAAAAAGGGACCTGAAGGGCCCCTTTCGGGCCGTGTCCCTTACCCCCCCCAAATGGGTCACCCCCCCAATGACCACCGGCCCGAAGGGCCACATCTTTGAACCGCCGAGCTCCAGCAGGCGGCGCCCCGCGGCCTTCTTGCCAGCGGCGCGGCCGCCGAGAGGGCTCCTGGGGAGGAGGCGCCGCTCTTTCCGCGCGGGGCCCCCACGCCGCGGGATCGGGCGGAAAGAGGCTCGTCGTCGTCGTCGTCGTCGTCGTCGTCGTCGTCGTCGTCGTCGTCGTCGTCGTCGTCGTTGTCATCGTCGTCATCGTCGTGGTCGTGGTTCGTCGTGGTCGTGGTCGTCGTCGTCGCCTCCGGCGGCAACGTCTGGGAGGTGTTCGTTTGAAATACGCAAGGCTAACAGGCCCAATTAAGACGAAGTCGAGACGAAGGCAACATCGGGCGAGGATGTATCGAGAATCTTTGTGTGATCTGGCGACTCTGGAAGATGTCTCTCTGGCGCCGCGGCCTTCTCCGGGTGTTCTGGAATGCTCCGAGAGCGTTCCAGAACGCTCTGGAACTGATTCCTCCTCGTCCTAGCCTTGTGGATGCCATGGTAATGGACACTCTGGCAATTGTGTTTCAACTGTGTAAAACATGTATTGAAAATGTTGCAAACCTGTTTTTACATATTAAAACCATATTTGTAACATGTTTTAGACATCTGGAAATTACTTGGCAGCATGCTTCCTCTCCATTAGGCGGCTTCCACAATCCTAGCCCCGTCCGGATCAAGCCCAATTCAGGGGCCGCTTCAGCCAAATCCGCGCACAAGATTCCCATGGTTGAAACGGTTTGAGCGGAGCGAACCCCGATTCAGCGGGGCGGGTGTCTGCCTGACCAGGCCCGCTTTTGACTAAACATTCGCAAGCGCCGATGCTGAATTTAATCTCCCAGGGGTTGCACCCTAAGTCGTCGTCGTCGTCGTTGTCGTCGTCGTCCGCAGTGAGCGGTTCCCAGAGGGCCGCTCACCGCGGAGAGGGGCTCTTCTTGTCGTCGTCGCCGTCGTCGCCGTCTTCCGGGCCCCAAAACCGTGTGGGGACGGACCTCGCGGTGACCTCGGAGTCCCCAGTGACCCCACCGCGCGGTTGATCACTTGGCAACCGAAGCAATCTCCAGTAGCGGGCCCTCGCGAGCAGCTCTGCTTTCTGATTTAGATGATACAACCAAAACATAAGCATAAACTGTTGGACCTCCGCTCGGATTTCCTGGATCGGCGCCAAGCCCCCTTACCTGGCACGCGGAGCGCGCCAGGGGCGGCGCCAGAAGTGCCGCCAGGGGGGCCCAGCGCCGATCCGCGTGGAGCTCCAGAATTTTAGGTTTACGCGATTTGCTTGTTAGTCTTCTCTGGGACGGACTGGCCCGGGTCAATGCAAGCCCGGGCTAGTCAGGCCTTGCAAGATCCTGCCACATCCTCCAGGATCCTGCCAGATCCTCAATGCGCCCCTGGTCCTGCAGGATCCTGCAAGATCCGGCGCCCTCTCTGACCCCCATTCGCATTGACCCCCGCCTCTGTGGACGCCCGAAATGGATACGGAAAAAAGGGTACAATGCCCAACCGCAAATGTTACCCAAACCGACAGCGGCCTCCGTGGCGGCGCGGACAGCGAGTCCTGCTGAAGAGGAGCAGGAACTGCTGTTGGGCATCGCACCCGGTCTTTTCGTACCCACTTCGATCGCCCCGAGGTGTCAAGGCGTCCGACTCCGATGTGTTTGGGGAGACCAGAAAGGTACCGATACCGCTGCTCCCCGGGCCTCTCCTGGGGTGCGTTCTGACCAGGATTTCGAAGCGGATCTGGCGGTGGCGACGAGGGCCACCCAGGAGGCCCAAAAAGTGGGAAACGAGGGGAGGGTGGAGGTACGGGTACCTTTTTCTCCTCGGGGTGTCTCTGGCGGGCCGGCGCAGACACGCCACGGAGGCGGGGCAGCACTGCGCCGAGCGCGCGGCGCAGGCCGCGGCGGTCGGCAGCGGGCCCGCGCGCCTGCCCAACGAGGGCACCGCTGGGGGGGGGGGGGGGGCGGGGCGTCACGGCGCCAGCAGGCGGCGCAGGTTCCACCCGACCATGATGCCGCTGGTCATGGTGAGCATGGCGATCACCAAGATGGCCCTCAGCAAGGCGGGGGCTAAACCGCGTGTTCCGGTTTCGCTCGGTGTTCGCTCTCCCTCCTTCTGCCGTCGTTGCGACACTGGTGCAACACGAAAGACCAGAACGAAGAGAGTCCACGGAATCGCCAGGACACCGTTTGGCTCCAACCCCCGGCCCTCGGTGGGGCGCCCCCAGGTATCCGAGATTCCGAGAAACACCGGAACGACCAATTCGGCGATTTTGGGGGCCTCATGGAGGCCCTCGACTGGCCCCGGAACCGTCACAGAAACGGCTCGGGAGGAAACGCCGGGGTCCAGACCTCCGCGGGTCCACACAGGGAGGCGCGCCAGATGTCTGGGTTGCTCGAGGGGGGGGGGCGGTCAGTGGGGGGGGCGACTGAAAGTACACCTCTCGCGTACCCCTTTGGGGCTCCAGGGGGCAGCGCCTTTCGGGCCCCTAGGGTGCACCGTTCGCCCCCCCTCCCCCCCCAAATTATCGCCCCGGATCAGAGGGGCACCCCGGATTTTTCAACGGGCACCCTCCCCGTGCCACTCGGCCCGGCGGCCCGTTCCAGCCCCCCACGCCCCACCCCACGCGCGCCAGACCCACCCCCTCACGCAATCCCTCCCTCCCGCGTCCAGCGCTGGACGGGCCCATCGCACCCCCCACGCGATGCCCCCTCCTCCTCCTCCTCCTCCTCCTCCTCTTCTTCTTTTTCTTCTTCTTTTCTTCTTCCTCCTCCTCCTCCTCCTCCTCCTTCCTCCCTCCTCCTCCTCCTCCTCCTCCTCCTCCCTCCTCCTCCTCCTCCTCCTCCTCCTCCCCTCCTCCTCCTCCTCCTCCTCCTCCTCCTCCTCCTCCTCCTCCTCCTGCTCCTCCTGCTCCTCCTGCTCCTCCTGCTCCTCCTGCTCCTCCTGCTCCTCCTGCTCTTCCTCCTCCTCCTCCTCCCCTCGCTTAGTGAGCAACTCTGGGTAACCCACGGCGCCGCGCGAGCAACGATCGCACCAGGCGGGGACATACACATATCCACCGCCTAGGGAACCGACGTCCTGGGCCCCCCGCGGGCGTTTTTTTATTTTCAAACAAATGCTTTTTGTGAAAAAAAACTGGGCCCCCAGCGGGCGGTGGGTACTTCTATTGTTTGGCCCCATGGTGCCTGAGTATGTCCAGATCCATCGCCTTCCGAGACCTCTGAAGGTCGATCTCCCTGGCGGTGGCTACGGATAAATCTCCGCCTCGGAAATCGAGAAGGGAAGACGACCTGTGGCGCCCATCAGTCAGGACTGCGGGAGCCTGGCGGTCCTACGCTGTCCTGGGCGCGTGGTTGAAACGTTGTTCCACCACGAGGCGTGTCAGTCACAACTCACGCCCGCCGCGACCTGTGCATCCCCACTCTTCTCGACGACTGGCGGAGCCGTAATGCACATGTTGAAATCGCCAGTGTGGCCACACGGCCGATACGTAGCACCCCGAGGTTAAGAGTGAGGGGGCGGCGGGATCGTCGGCAGTGCGGCGCACCTGGTGCACTCGGAGCACGTGGCGCCCCTGGCACGCGTGGCGCACCTCGCCGAAGCATCGCGCACCTGGGGCCGGCTTTGCTTCCCAATAGCTGCCCATCCAAAGACGACCGCTGAACATGCTCAGGCTCGGGTGTGTTGATGTGTTGTGAGGGCGGATGGGGGTGAGCTAGACGGCTTGCGGGCGGGTGGATCGCTTGACCCCTCCCCTTACCCCGTCCCCTGGATTTGGACGGGGCCGGTCGCGGCGCGCTGGAGCGTCTAAGATGGGCCAGGATGGGCCCAACAGGGCGTCAGAGAGTGCACGATGGCCTCCTTGATGGCTCCAGACAGCACAGGATCGCTCAAGATAGATCCCAAGGTGCCCCGAGAGACCCCAAGACCCCCTCAAGGTGGCTCCAAGTGGCCAAAAAACTCCCCAAGGAGACCCCCATGAGACCAAACTCCTTCAAAACCGCGGGCAAATCAATGTTTTTGGCTTTCTCGGGTGGCCCAAAAGGGCCCCAAGAAGGGCCAAGCAAACCCGAAGACGGCCACAAAAGCGCCCCAAGAGGCGGTCGTAGGCTCTCTGAAGGGCAAGGCTGCTTGGAGTTCCCCTCTTATTGTACCGATGTCTTCCAAGGTGGCTCCAAAAGCGCCACTAAAGCTCCCACGAACGCCCCAAGAGGGCCCCAAGAGGCGCCCAGACGGCTCCAACAGGCGCGTACAGGACCTCCAAGATGCTCCCAATAGACCCCCAAGAGGCCTCAAGATAATCCCCAAGGCGTCCAAGATGCTCAAAGGAGGACCCTGGGCCCGCCAAGATGCCCCCCCCCCCCTAGACGCTGAGGGGACTCCGAGAAGCATTCAAGAGGCTTCTGGCTCTTCAGTTCGCCCTTTTCCTCCTCCTCCTCCTCCTCCTCCTCCTCCTCCTCGTCCTCCTTCTCGTCCTCGTCCTCGTCCTCGTCCTCCTCGTCCTCCTCGTCCTCCTCGTCCTCCTCGTCCTCCTCCTCCTCCTCCTCCTCCTCCTCCTCCTCCTCCTCCTCCTCCTCCTCCTCCGCAAATTCCGCCTTCTCCCTCCGCCATCATCCCTCCTCCTCCTCCTCCTCCTCCTCCTCCTCCTCCTCCTCATCCTCCTCCTCCTCCTCGTCCTTCTTCTCCTCTCCTCGTCCTCGTCCTCGTCCTCGTCCTCGTCCTCGTCCTCGTCCTCGTCCTCGTCCTCGTCCTCCTCCTCCTCCTCCTCCTCCTCCTCCTCCTCCTCCTCCTCCTGCCGCGAACGATAAAGACTGTCCCTCATTGTGTTCCTACGCTTCCATGGTCTTAACTCGCCAGGGCGTCGGTGTTGGATGAGCTGGTGGGGCTATTTGCTGTTGATCGCGAGCGCAAACGGAAGGGCCGCGCGCCGTCCAACCTACAGCTAACCAGCAGGAGCCTAACTTGCAAACGAGAAAGAGGAGACAAAAAACAACAGGAGAACAACGGGAGGTGAGACTAGCCGGGGCGGGCCGCGCGGCGCTCACGGAGGGGGTGTCATCGGCAGCTAGCAACCGCCGGGGGTGCCCGCCAAACTGGCGGGTAATTCGCTGGCAGTGTGGTGTCCCGTGACCGCGGCGAGGGGCAACCCCGCGTGAGATAGCGGGCCGCAAGCGCCTACGCCTATACGGGGAACAACACGCTGGGGGCTGAGCGCGGCACGGGCTATGCATCCCTGCAAGGGGATCAAGCCTTCAGGTGCGTCGGAGCCGATGTGGGTGGCGGCGGAACGAGTGAATGGCGACGACCGAACAGCAGTTCGCTCCGTGGGACAGGCACGTCGCAAGCAGACTGAATGCAGTCAGCCGCGCGACGACACCAGTGAAAAAAACCAGCTGGCATGCAGAGGCTGGTGGGGGATACGCGGCGCGTCAACGTTTCCGAGAGGCTTCAGAGAGGCCCCGAGACGGGTTCCAGCAAGCCCCCAGAGGCATCAAATGAATCTCTGAGATGTTCCACAGACTGCCCCTCGAGGCCCCAAACAAGCCTCCAAAAGGCCCCAATAATTTTCCTGCAAGGTGGCCGGGATCGCCCAACGTGGCTTCCAAGACGGCCCGAGGCGGTCCCTGATGGCCTCAAAGATGGCCCGGAGTTGAAAGGACACCCCAAGTTGGCCCAAGTCGACTCCAAGACGGCCCCCGGCATGGCTCCAACGAGGCCCATGACCGCCTCAAGACGGCCTCACAGGCACGAGGAGCCTCCAAGAAGACCCCCAGAGGGCCTCAAGAGGCCAACCTCACTGACATCCTGAGAAGGAGTATTTACCCCTATAATTCTGAAGGGGCCCAGGGACACGCAAACACATACACACAAATCCCGGGATTTCGCATATTTTCCTATATTTCCTGGGTTTTCGTCTTCCCCCCCACTTCTCATATTTTCCCATGTTTCCCTGAGAGTCGACGATGAATTGTGTCTGCGTGTTTCTGTCCCTCCTTTTCGCCTGGCAGCGCCTGCAGACGCATCGCTTTGGCTGGGAATGTCCCGTGTTCGTCCGGTGGTCGCCCGTGATTGCCTCGGGGGCGCCTCGCGTTGGCTGGGAGTTCCAGGTTTTTTCGTCTGCTGGGCGCCCGTTGGGTGCCTCGTGGGCGCCTCGTGTTGTCTGAAGTCGGGCCTGTCCCTCTACGGGGGGAGATTCAAAAATAGTCAAAGAATTGTCCGGGCACTATTCTTTGACAATTGTTGGATACGTTTGAACACCTTTTGGCTACTTTGTATTCTTCGCCCGGACTCCCCCCGTAGGGGGACGTGCCCGACCTAGGTGTTGTCCCTTTGGGCCACGTGAGCTGCCTCGGTTTGGTCTGCTGGACGCCCGTAGCCGCCTCGCGGGCGCCCCGCGATGCCCGGGAGATCCCGGCGTTCGCCAAATGGGCGCCGGTGGCCGCTCCGGCGGCTCGTGTTGGCTGGGAGCTCCCGGGTTTCGTCTGCTGGGCGCCCTTGGCCGCCCCGTGGCGCCTCGTGCTGGCTGGGAGCTGCGGGCTTTTCGCGACACATCGCTTACACCGTATAGATTGCACACCATTCCTTGCAACACTTTGCTTGCGCCGTTTTACTTGCACCACATAAGATGCACAAGATAGCTTACACTAGGCCATACTGCACCACATTGCTTGCACCGCACAGCCTGCATCACACAGCTTGCACTGTTTGCGCCACATAGCTGACACCAAATGGCGTTCGCCACACAGCTTGCACAACATAATTTCATGCACAAACAAACACAGCTTGCACATGCAGAGAGCGACCACACTGTTTCGGGTGGAGTCCACGCTGGTAATCAGATTCGCTAAGGGGCTGGACGGAGTTTCGCTCTCTCGCACGTCGGGCTTTCGACAGCCCCAGAGGCCTCCAAGATTGCCCTAAGATGGCGCCAGAGGGCCCAAATGGGGCCCGATACTGCCCACGAGAGCCTCAAGATGGCTCAAGACACCCCCAAGATGGCCGAAGAGGGCCCTAAGATGGCCCAGGAGAGCCCAACGACATCCCTAAAGATTCCCTCCACGACTGCCCAGAAGCACCCAACACAGCCCTGTGGGCGCCAGACTGCCTAAAGGCGCCCTACGGCGGCGCAGAAGAGCCCAAAGAAAGCCAGGCAATACCCCATGAATGAGGCCCCCAACGAGCCCAGCGACAGGCTCAGAGGGCCCCACCTCAGTGTTCCCCCAATGGCCTCCCCCGACGGCTGGGGATGCACGCAACCCGCTAGCATGGCCGCACTTTCGCCCCACATCTCACAGCACTGACGATCCCAAAGGGCGGTGGCGGCGGTAGCCCGCCAGATTGGTAGATATATAAATGTGCACATATGTATTTGTACACTCCGATTCGTTTAAGTGTACATATATGTGCGTATGCATACACGCATGCACACACTTATACATTTACATTTATACATATGTCATAGACGTGTGCATGTATATGTGTGTGCGTGTGCGTGTGTGTGTGTCCGAACGTTTGGAGACACATGCATAAAGGTGCGTACATTGAAGGAGAAATCTGTGTGCAAGGACTGCGCCCAATGTTCATTCAAGACTAAGCGTCTCGATTTCAAACTGCTCCGCCGCTCAGCTGAGCTCATGCAGCCGTTGTCATATCAATGGAAGCGGCACTCATGTCAACGAAGGCTACTAATCAACCTTACGCATACCAACCCAATGCCCCATGAGTTGGGCAACCGAAGCGTTCACCCATGGGAAGCGACCCAACTGTTACTGGGGAGGCGCAGCGGTACCGACCCCGCCATGAGGGGTTCGGGGGCGGGATATCACTTCCGGGTGCGAGAAACGATATAGTTTCACCACATCGGGGGGGTCGATAACTGTTTCCATTTATTTATATATATATATATAGACATACACATATGCATCGGACGTGAGGGGGTGAAATCGAAGTGGAACGGAGAGCCCCCCTACCAGGAAATCGGTTTCGGTTTCTTGTTCGTGCGTGCTGTGCGTGCGGGCGAGGCGAAGCTGCGTGGGCGGGCAAGAACTGTCCCGCCTCTGGCTGAGGCGCGGCAGGACCACAAGTCCCCCTTCCGGCAACCGGTGCCGCGCGTTGTCCCGCCGGTGTCCCGTCGGTGTCCCGATGATGATGATGACGATGTAGTTGATGATGATGATGGCCATGTTGATGATGATGATGGTGTCCCGATGATGATGGTGTTGATGATGCTGATGTTGCTGATGGTGACGATGGTGTCCCGATGATGATGACGATGCTGTTGATGATCCTGATGATGTTGATGATAATGAGATCATGAGGTGATGCTGATGGTGAAGATGATAATGGCGGTGCCCCAATGGTGCTGATGATGCCGTTGATGACCATGATGCTGTTGATGATGATGAAGGTGCCCCGATGATGGTGAAAATGTGAATGTTAATGAGAATGATGATGACGATGATGGTGTCCTGGTGGTGGCGCTGATGTTGTTGATGATGGTGATGATGAAGTCATGAATGTGATTGTGATGGTGCTGCTGATGATGTTGTTGATGCTGATGTTAATGATGATGATGATGATGATGATGGTGTCCCGATGATGATGATGATGGTGATGGTGGTGGTGACGATGATGATGGTGCCCCGATAATGCTGGTGATGATGATGTTGTTGATGATGATGGTGTCCCGATGATGTTGGTGATGTTGTTCGTGCTGATGATGGTCTTGGGATGATGATGCTGAGGATGATGGTGCTCCGATGATGATGCTGGTGATGGTGTCCCGACGATGATGATGTTGATTATGATGATGGTGACGGTGATGGTGTCCCGATGATGGCGGTGATGGTGATGATGCTGATGGCCAATAAGGATGATGTTGGTGATGATGTTGATGACGGTGTTCCCGTGAAGATGATGATGCTGATGATCCTGATGATGTTGGCGATGGTGAAAACGATGATGAAGATGAATATGATGGTGTCCCAATGATGGTGATGAGGTTGATGATGATGCCGTTGATGATTATGACGGCGATGATGATGATAGTGCCACGATGATGATGATGCCGATGATGGTGAAAACGATGATGGTGTCCGATGATGGTGACGATGGTGATGACGATGATGATGCGCTGATGCTGATTTTGATAAATGGTGGCCTGATGATGCTGATGATGTTGATGTTGATGGTGCCCCATGATGATGATGGTGGTGATGATGGCAACGATGATGAAAGTGTCCCGTTGGTGATGATGTTGATGACGATGTTGATGATGATAATGATGGTGGTGTCCCGGTGATGATGGTTATGTTGACGATGTTGATCAGGATGGTGATGAGGTGATGATGGTGATGACGGTGGTGGTGTTATGATGATGATGTCCCGATGATGATGATGTTGATGATGATGATGGTGGTGATGGTGGTGTCCCGATGATGATGACGATGATGATGATCATGCTGTGTCCCGATGATGGAAATGAAGTGATGATGATGGTGTCCCGATGATGATGATGATGAAAAATTGATGACGTTGATGACGATGATGCCGATGATGATGATGACGTTGATTGTGGGATCGATTGTGGTATCGATAGTGATACCGATAGTGAAACCGAATGTGATATATATATATATATATATATATATATATATATATATTGCGAGATCGATAGTACGACCGATTGCGAGGCCGATAGTTAGATCGATTGTAAGATCTATCAAATGAAATAGATCGACTGAAATCGATTGTGAAATCGATCGAGTGGGATCAATCGAGCGGGACCGATAATGAGGTCGATAGTAAGATCGATAGTGAGACCGATCAAATGAGACGTTGGTTCTTCCCCACCCCGAACCTCCTTATAACCCGAATGGTGGTCGTATAGGTATACACGCATAAGATTGAGGGGACCGAACGGTCATTCACTGTCCGTGGGCGCGGGCTGAAGTGAGGTTCTGCGGTGCTGAATGTTGTTGAATTGACACGTCTGAAAGATAGTTGTTGTTGATTTTGTTGTCAGTGGACATGCTTGTCCCGGAGATCGCACCATGTGTTCTTTTTTGTTAAAAATGAAAAAGCGCGGCGTCACCGAAATGCGCCCCTGGCTCCTGCTTTACAAAAATACGGCTACCGCCTGATACTTCCTGACAAGTTGATCCCAAATTGCCCTCTCGCGCGGGACATCCTCACAAGTTGTGCAACAATCGCGATCTCGCGTGGGACTTGCTCGCTATTTATTCAAACGCCTCGCCCTCGACACTCAGGAATCACGCTCTCGCTCTGGCCCATCTCAAGATTTACTTGGGAATCGCGCTCTCGCCCGACTTCCTCGCGATTCATGCAGGACGCACGCTTCAACAACCCGCCTGCTCGACCTGGCCGTCTGGGCCCGCCTTCCCGACCCGCCTGCTAGGGTCTACCCGCGCGATCTGCCCGGCAAGTTCTGCCACGTGTTTTCAGCTCCTTGCCCCCCTCCTGCTACTCTCTCTCTCTCTCTCGTGCTCCATCCTCCTCCCTCCGCCTCTTCCCTTCCTTCCATCCGTCTTCTCTTTCCCTGCCGTAGGGTCTGCGTGAAATGCACTTTGCAGGTAAGAGAGGTATACCCCCAAGGGGGTACAATCGAAGACGAAGAGGGCGTGTATCGAGGGCTTGGGATATACGTACTGAATGACACACGAGCAAGTAAGAGCGAACGATGTTGAACTCATTGTTGTGGTTGTCGTCGTCGTCGTTGTTGTCGTGTTTGCTGTTTGCAAGCTGTTGTCGTCGTCCCCCACGCGACCCCGCGACCCGCCCGCGACCCGGCCCGCGACCCGGCCCGCGACCCGCCCGCGACCCACCCGCGATTCATCCCACGACCCACCTGCCACCCACCCGCGACCCATCCTGCGACCTGCCCGTGACCCACCTGCGACCCGCCCGCGACCCACCCGCGACCCACCTGCGACCCACCCGCGACCCACCCCGCGACCCACCCACATTGCTGTACCGAAAAAAATCGGCGCCTGCGGCGGGCTCGCTGCATATTTGTTTGTTTAAGTGCCTGCGGCGGGCCTTTTCAGACCCTCGCAGACTGCCGGCGTCCCCGCCGCACCCTCACTCTTATCGCAACTGCGGGGCGCCACGTCTAGAGATACATTGATATACATATATATAGAGAGAGAGAAACAAAAAAAAGAGAGAACGAGAGAGAGAAAGAGAGAAAGAGAGATACATATATATATATAGAGAGAGAGAGAGAGAGAGAACGAGAGAGAGAGAGAGGTTCCATCTTTGACCGCATGGCGGTGAGGGCGCGCTCCCGGTCAGCCTGGACGTCTCGTCGTCCCAGTGCCGCGGATTCAGCTTGGACCAGAAGGCGTCTCCGCCGCCGCCAGAGGACCTGAGGGGAACGTTCGGGCGAGGGGTCGGCTCAGGGTTACTTCGGGCATGTCCCCCTACAGGCGAATTCTGTACGAACACTACAACCATACCACAACAAGTTCAAGCATATTCAAAACATGATACAAAAATCGTCCCCAGCCTATGTTTGGTCTATGTTTGAATATTCCTCCTGTAGAGGGACACGCCCGACTTGAGCTCAGGGTGGGAAACACCGACCACGAATCGGCGACGCATCGCTGGCAGGTCGGCGATAGCGAGCCCCCACCTCCTGCTCCTCCTCCTCCTCCTGCTCCTCCTCCTGCTCCTGCTCCTCCTCCGCCTCCTCCTCCTCCTCCTCCTCTCCTCCTCCTCTCCTCCTCCTCCTCTCCTCCTCCTCCTCCTCCTCCTCCTCCTCCTCCTCCTCCTCCTCCTCCTCCTGGTCCTGCTCCTCCTCCCTCCTCCCTCCTCCCTCCTCCCTCCTCCCTCCCCTCCTCCCTCCTCCCTCCTCCTCCTCCTCCTCCTCCTCCTCCTCCTCCCTCCCTCCTCCTCCCTCCTCCCTCCTCCCTCCTCCTCCTCCCTCCTCCTTCCTCCTCCTCCTCTTCCTCCTCCTCCTCCTCCTCCTCCCTCCTCCCTCCTCCCTCCTCCTCCCTCCTCCCCTCCTCCCTCCTCCTCCTCCTCCTCCTCCCTCTTTCTCCTCCTCCTCCTCCTCCTCCTCCTCCTCCTCCTTCTCCTCCTTCATTCTCCTCCTCTCGGGCCCCCCATCGGCGACGAGTGGACACTGGAGGGTCGATGCGGCCTCCTCGACCCTTCCCTGGCTTTCGGGCCATAACTCGGGTCTCCAGCGGCCGTTCGGGACGGGCACCCCTGGAAGGCGAGGCGCAGCCGCTGGAAGGCGGCCCGTCGCCCGATGCATCGGCGATGCGGCGCGAGACTCCGACTCGATCTACTCGGATCCGATTTGGGATGCTCGGACTGACGTTTCGGATGCACGCAAGAATAACCCCAGGCAAGAGTGCCCTGAGGTGCGTTACTTTCGGGGCCGCAGGGAGGCTGAACCCGAGCGCACATGACGCTGCGATCGCATCGCGTTCAATCATCTGGGGACCCAAATGTGCCCGCACCACAGGTCACTCCAGCGAACAATTCCTGTTATGTGTAGCGGAGGCCTGGAATAACAATGCCCCAGAGTTGGAGACGGCCGGGAGGGCTGGAATGGTTGGGACCCCAGCAAGTCGGACAGAAGCGGGGATGGAACCAAATCCGCTCAAAATCGGTTCCACAACCCTCCAGGAGCCCATCCGGTGCAACTTTCCCGCCCACATCTTTTTTCATGGTCCCGGGGCCCGAAGACGGCCCCCAGAGGCCGAAACGCCAAACGACCTTCCCAAATCCAATACCTCGAACCCCGCCCCCCTCCCCCTCCCCCCCACACCCCTGCTCGCAAGGACCAGTGCTGGGAAACTTCAGATCCCGCGCAGCCGAGGCCTCGACTGATGTTCGGTAGCATCATGGGAGCCTCCCGTACGATCTTGTCGGCTCTTGCGAATCGACGCTAGTCGACGCCAAATCGACGCCAATCGACGTTAAATCGACGCTTATCGACGCTAAACATCAGCGCTATCTCATCGCCTCCCAGAGGCTAATCAAAGCTAGCCGACCCTATAGACAGAGTTAAGAGGGTAGACCAAGCTCCCATGACTTGCTACCAAGCCCCTGCTTGACGGGACCTGTGCTGGGCCACTTCAGACCCAGACCCCCGACGTCATGATTTGTTCATACCGTCGACCCCCAAAGGTCTCGACCCAGGACCAAGTTTTCCTCCCGAGCTGCTTTTTTGACGGTCCCGAGGCCCAGTAAAGGGCCCCCAGAGGCCGAAGTATCCCGCCGTGGTATTGACGATATGCTCGAGGGGGTCTGCGGACCCCGCCTGGCTGGCCGAGGACTGCCCTGACGCTGCCCCAGAGGACCCCGCCGCGCCCAGGTAAGGGCCACAGAGGCCGAAACTGACGACAAGCCTCCCGCCGTGACATGTTCATTATGCTCGAGGGGGCCTGGGGACCCCGCCTGGCCAAGGACTGGACTGCGCACGGCTTCCCCAGGGGCCGTAGGCGACACGAGGAGGAGGAGGAGGAGGAGGAGGAGGAGGAGGAGGAGGAGAGAGGAGGAGGAGGAGGGGAGGAGGAGGAGGAGGGAGGATGGAGGATGAGAGATGAGGATGAGGAGATGAGGATGAGGATGAGGGATGAGGATGAGGATGAGATGAGGATGAGGATGAGGATGAGGAGGAGGAGGAAGGAGGAGGAGGAGGAGGAGGGAGGAGGAGGAGCAGCAGGAGGAGGAGGAGAAGGACGGGTCGCCTAAGCCCTTCGGAGAAACCCCCAATTCCTGCACTGACGCTGCCCCGGAGGACCCCGCGGCGCCCGGCCTCCCCTCGCCGGCGCTGGGCCTGCCGGGCCCGGAGCCGCCTGCGGCCGCGCCCGCGGCCGCGCGAGCGGGCGCGCTCGCGGCGGCCCGCTGGCGCAGGCCGCGTGCGCCGGCGCCGCCGGCAGGCCCATCGGACATCGAGGCCGAGGCGGCCCGCAGACGCGTCCCCACGCGGGTGTATAGAGGCGTCCCCAGACCCAGACCCCCTCGCGCTGTGAAAGAATCACGGTGCAAGGTTTGCCGCTATCTGCGGCCTCCAGGGGCCCACGACTCAGGAGGAAAATCAGGACGTCGGGGTTCTGGGTCAGAAGCTTCCCCAGGTGGGGTCCGGGTGGATGGGATCCGAGGATCGCGCCGCATCGGCGACACCTGGGCGCCGTGGGCGTGGAGAGCGTCGGGCTCTACATCGAGACGCATCGGCGCTGCGGCGCGATCCTCCGACCACATCTGCTCGGACCCCATCTGGGAGGCCCAGAGCTGCATCTTCGGGAGGACCTTCCCAGACGCCCTCGAGCCGTGACAAAACACGTCGGGAGGTTTTTCGCAGTTTTCGGCCTCCAGGATCCCTCACCAGGCCCCAGGACCATCCAACGACGACTCAGGACGAAAACCCGGCCCCAGAGAAATGGCCCAGATCTCCACGCTGTGAAAGCACCACGACGTCGGAGTCCTGGTTGTCCTTTGAACCGCTGCACTTTCGGGCTTCTGTCCGACGCTGGTTCGGCCGCTGCCTCGGCACGTTGATTCGTCCGGCATGGATCCTGCGCGCACGGCGGCGCGATGAGGCAGGCTGGGCCCCTCGAGGTGCAACGCCAGAGGGGCCCGCGGACGAGTCGAGCGCGGATCGATGGCCCCCGGGCTCGGCTCGCTCGACCTGGCCAGACAGGGCGCCTCGCGTCCCCAAACGCACCTATCGGGAACTACGCAGGAGCCCCTCCCCGCGTGCCCGTGAGGCCTTCGATACTTCAATCCTGCCTCCTCCTCCTCCTCCTCCTCCTCCTCCTCCATTCCTTTTCCCTGTAAACAACTTTCCCCTGTCGCACCCCGAGGCCAGTTTTCAGGGCGGGCCGGGCGTTTCGCCTGAGACTTTTACCATTTATGACCCTGAGGCTCAAACATTGGCAGCAGTCTCACGGATTTAAAGCGGCCCGTTTTCAAAATGTGGCTCTCGCCGTAAAGCTGCGCACATTCGTTTTCAAGTTGCAGGAGTTTCACGGATGGAGGGCGGCTCCTTTTCAAAATGTGGCTCTCGCCGTAGCGCCGCGGACATACTTCTCAAACAATTGCATGCGTTTCACTTACTGAGGGCGGTTACTGTTCAAAACGAAGCTCTCGCCATAGCGCCTCGCACATTCGCTTTGTGGCTTGAAAATTAAAAGAGTTTCTCGGGTTCCCATGACCAGCGTATTAGATATAGTGTTTTGAACAAGTTCAGGACCAGGAGGGTGCAACAACTACGTTTATTGGCGGTGTTGCAGTCCCAAGAACGGCGTTCTGGTACGATTCGGAATCGTCACGACGCAACAGTCAGGTTGATCCGTGGCGTTGGAATGCCGAGAACAATGTTTGTAATGCTTCAGGGTCTTCGAACGGTTGCTTTCCAACGAGGCAGTTCCCTCAATGACAAGGGACCTTTGTAGGGGCCTATGAGGAAGGAGCTTGAAGAGAGGGTACATTACAACATCGATGAAGCCTCTTGGGTTTACACTGGTCCTCCTCCTCCTCCTCCTCCCTCCTCCAAATTTCTCCTCCTTCTCCTCCTCCTCCTCCTTCTCCT
>CAUYUJ010004446.1:1271919-1279419 GCA_963575745.1 Prorocentrum cordatum
TGCTCTTCGAACTGGTGTCCGACCTATTAGTTTGACCTAGACTGGTGCTGGATTCATGGCAGTTGACGCGCGTGGAGTCGGATGCGTGGTGCCCCTGGCTGTTGTTCATCTGCGCATGACGTCTGGGCACAAGAAACTCATACGAAGCATTCTTCTCTGGGTGCTGCGAATTGATTGCTCAAGGCGTGCTCTCAGGCCAACACGCAAATCCACAGAAGAAAATCGGGGTCACCGCTCCGTTGAGCAGCCGCAGCCAGTCGTGGAGATAAAAAACCTCGACGTAAGCTCCCGTTTAAACATCCCGAACTTTTTCCAAAAAGCCTTTGTGCGCACTTCGATTTCGACTTACGCTGTATCAGAAAAATGTGAGCAATCGCCATCAATGCTTCTGAGTTCTGGCAATCAGCAGAATCTCGATGAATAGTCCGTTCACATCGGTGTGGTCCGGTGTCGCCCGTGGCACACGAATGTCCGTATTCTGCCTGATATTTGTCTTATATGGGTGGATGTGCAGCCCTGTATTCCCGGCTGTATCCGCGACGCTGGACAAAATCAGCCTCGCTGGACAAGGATGGGGGGCGGGTCGTTTTCAAAATGTGGCTCTCGCTCTAGTGCCGCGAAAATCCGCCTTCGACGGTAGCAACAGTTTCACGGGTGGATGAAGAAGCGTGTTCTTCAAGCTGTGGCTCTCGCCTTGGCGCCACTAGCAGTCGCCCTAAAAAGGTCGGAACAGCTTCACGGATGGAGGGCGGTTAGTTTTCAAACTGCGGCTCGCGCCTCGAGGCCGCGCACGTCGGCTTAAAAGTGTACAGCAGCTTCAAGGTCGGAGGGCTGGCCGTTTTCAAAATGAGGCTCTCGCTAGCGTCGCGCGCATTCTCTGTGAACATTTGCAACACCATCACCACAAGTGGGGGACACGTCGTGTTCAGACTGTACCTCTCGCCTTTGCGCCGCGCACAGTCGTCTCGTCTCGCCGGAACAGCTTCACGGATGGAGGGTGCCTCCTGCTAAAAGTGTGGCTCTCGCTCCAGCGCCGCGCGCATTCGTCTTAAACTTTTCCTTCAGTTCGAGTGCCGCATTGTGGGTACCGCTTTCGGTGGAGCTCCCTGTGGGGCCACGAGCCGTGTGAGGGGTGTGCCAAAATGGGTGGCGGTCCACGCATGCGGCCCGTGCCACTGGGGCCTTCGGAGGAGCTCCCTGTGGGGCCACGAACCGTGTGAAAGGTGTGCCAAAATGGGTGGTGCACTGATGCCATCGGTGAAGCTCCCTGTGGGGCCACGAACTGTGTGAGGGGTGTGCCACAATAGGTGGCGGTCCCCGCATGCGGCCTGTGCCGCTGGGGCCTTCGGTGGAGCTCCCTGTGGGACCACGAACCGTGTGAAGGGTGTGTCAAAATGGGTGCGGTTCCCGCATGCGGCCTGCGCCACTGGGGCCTTCGGTGGAGCTCCCCGTGGGGCCACGAACCGTGTGACGGGTGTGCCAAAATGGGTGGCGGTCCCCGCGTGCGGCCTGTGCCACTGGGGCCTTCGGTGGATTCGGTGGAGCTCCATGTGGGGCCACGATCCGTGTGAGGGATGTGCTAAAATGGGTGCGGTCCCCGCATGCGGACTGTGCCACTAGGGCGTTCGGTGGAGCTCCCTGTGGGGCCACGAACCGTGTGAAGGGTGTGTCAAAATGGATGCGGTCCTCCCTGTGGGGCCACGACCCGTGTTAGGGGTGTGTCAAAATGGGTGCGGTTCCCGCATGCGGCCTGTGCCACTGGGGCCTTCGGTGGAGCTACCTGTGGAGGGGTGTGCCGATATGGGTGGGATGATGCTGATGGTGACGATGATCATGATGCCGTCGATGTGAGGAGGGAGGAGGTGGAGGGGGCAGCGGGAGGAGGAGGAGGTGACGCGGGGCGCTGTCTCTTCAAAACGAGGACCCAACACCACATAATGGTTGGGAACAAATTCGTGTAGGGACCCATGAAGAGGGAGCTCAGAAGAAGGATGTACTGCAACATCGTTGATGCGTCTTGGGTTGACACTGATCCTCCTCCTCCTCCTCCTCCTCCTCCTCCTCAAACTCCTCCCACTACACTCATCCCCATCTCCACACTCCTTTCGGCCAGGTCGAGCCGATCCCAGAGCTGCTCACGCTCGGCCCCCCAGTGCGCCACGGAGCCGCAACGGGACGGACCGCCGTTCCTCCCACGGTGGAGCCCCAGAGCCAGGACGGCTTCGGAGCGGGAGTCCAGCGAGAGAGTCGCTGGGGAGGGGCGGGGGTGAGAAATGAGGGAGGGAGTGGGGGAGGATAGATGACCTAGGGCTGTCGACGTGATTGGCCCCGCTTGTGAGGAAACAGCTCGCACGAGGTTCTCGTTTGAACAACGAAGGGCGGCTACCAAGCCCGATTGAGGAGCCGGTACGCAGGATTCAGCAATATAAAAAAAAATGGGGACTAAGCTGAATCAGACTGGGTTCAACCGGGTTCAGCAAGAGGTAATGGCACGACGCCCGATGGGGCCGGTGTTCGGCCCGGGCATCCCGAACGAAGCCGGCGACAACGCCAGCGGCGGCGGCGGCGCACCTGTCGCAGGCGCCCACGCCAGGCGCCAGCACTGGCAGAACCTACTCTGCTCTCCTCTAGCCTTCCCCAATCTCCTCTACCCCCTTGACTCGACACTACTCTATTATACTTTGCTTATTCTACTCTACTCTGCCATACTCCTCTCCAACTCTACTCTACCCGACTGTACACTCACATGCTCTACTCTGCTCCGCTGTGCTCTGGTCTCCTCACACAGCCCAAGAAGTCAGGCATCATCGCAGCCACCCGGCGTGGACGGTACTTCTTTAGGAAGCGAGGAAGCAAGCCGCCGCGCTGAAGTTGCAGTTTCGCCCTTGGATGAGGAACCTGGGGCATGACCTTGCGGCGAGCAGAGTGATAAGGTCGCAGGAGGAGATTCGTCTCCGTGCGCTGAAGACCAGGAAGAGGAATTTCCTCGCGCTCAAGGGTGCAGTCGGCCGCAAGGCTTCGGGGCTAGTAAGGACAGGCGCCATGCCAGCCGCTGCGCATGGCGCAGGCGTCGCAGGCGTCTCAGAGACGACACTCCGATATTTCAGGCAGTTCGCAGCCACGCTGGCTGGTGGTAAGCCGCATGGCGGCGTTACGGCATACATGATCATGCACACCGACCCGCTCTATGACCCTGTGTACGACTGCACGCTCCACATCGCTGTGAGATATGCGGTTTGGATCTGGGACGCACGTTTTTCCCTCAGCAGGCTGCAGAGGGCATGGGCCATCCTTCGGTCCAAGATGCGCACCAACCCGACGTGGCAGAGTGCTAAGGGACCGCTCTCTTCCACCTGGCTCACTCTCCTGCGGATCAACTGGGACATGTGCAGCGCCCACACCTTCGTCACGGACCTCGGCGACGCCATCAGCCTGCTGCACACGCCGCCATACGACGTGAAGCTCGCGATCATCAAGGGCATCCAGCGGTGGCAGCATCGGCGGCTCCTGTCTCATGTTTCTGTTTCCGATGGCAGTGAGCAGATTTGGCATCGTGCGCTGAGGAATGGAGTTAAAACGATCAAGTGTCCCAGGCAGTCCGCAGCTCTGGGGCAGCCGTTTGGGCCAACGCCATTCCACTCCCCGCTGCGAAGGCAGCGCAGGGATATATGGTTTCACCTCACTGTCGCGTGTGCCTGCACCCCAGCGGGACCTACGGCCATGTGTGGTACCAGTGCCAAGGCCTTATTCAAGACGATCTGGACACATATGGTGATCTGGTCCCCGAGGCACACCTTTGCCACCGTGCCGCCCTAACGGCCTCAGCGATGGACGTCACTGAGCAGCCGCAGGTGGACAGCATCTACCTAACTGTTGGTGTCCCTTCCTTGTCCCAAGCTAGTGCGCTTCAGGCCCCCAAAGCCGATCCTGTGGTGTTGAAATGGGGGGACGTGTATGGCGTTTGGGGGCCTGTAAGCTTTGTGGACGGAAATTGCTTGCAATCCAGCGTTCCCGAGGTCGCCAGAGCTAGGTGGGGAACCGCTCAGATCTCCTCTGGTCTGCTGCCTCGCCGTGCTGTCTACGGAACTCTCCCAGGGCCCAGACAAACCATCGGGAGAGCCGAGAGATGGGCAGTGCGGCAGGCCCTGTCTCATAATTCGAATACGGAGCTCATCGTGTCAGATATTCAAGCCACGGTGAGAGAGGGGAACTCTTGGAGTCCAGAGGCCGCCAGAGGCTGTTCTAAGCATGCTGCGATGTGGGCGGATGTCTACCGAATTTGTGAGAATGCCCCGCGTTTTTTTTCTGGCAGCTAGCGCACCTCTCGCTCGACGAGGTGCTTGAAAAAGGATCCAGCCTACATTGTTGGGCTGGCAACCTGTGGGCTGATTTCTTTGCTCGGCTCGGAGCGGCGTCCCATTCCTAGTCGGAAGGATTCTCGAAGGCCTTGGCGGGGGAATTCAACTACCACAAATCCACGCTGAAGTTTTTAGCTTGGGCCTCCCTGGAGTTGCTTAAAAGTGGTGAGTGGACGGGTGATCTGTCTGAGAAACTTCGGTTGGCCGACTCTTGTGTTGTTCCCAAGGTGCAGATCACCCGTCACTGTCTCTGGAGGTCTGAGACTCGAGGTGAGTGGAGGTGCAAGCACTGTGGACGTTTTGCTCGCACCCCCGCCTCCCTCAAGGCCCTCCTCACTAATCGACACACCCGCGAGTGCGACCCCACTGCTCTCCAGAGGACGGCCACCGCGGAGTGGTTCCTAGGTCACGGGGCCTCGTTTGTCGTGGTGCGCAGTGAGGCTGTGAGTGTGGCTTGTGAGGCCGCAGCGAAGCTGGCACCCGACTCCGAAGCTCTGGAGTCTTTAGAGGCTGGCCCCTCCCAGCCCGTGGGTGACCCGCTGGGACCCATGAGGGATCTCGGCCACGACACCTTTCAGGTGGGGCACCTGTTCGTCTGTCGGCGGTGCTCTGTCCATGGGGTCCCTGCTCATTTCAGAAATCTGTTGAGGCCCTGCAAAGGGCCCAGCTCAGTGGCCTCCACCCGTGCGAACCAGCGCATGGGCATCAGGAGGGCGGAGCGAGGGCTCCACCCGACCACTGGCGTTTCGCTCCTCGGCCCGAGTGGCGCGTCTGATGACCGCGCTTCCGCTGCGGCTGGCGCGGCTGGCCGCGGAGCGGGGTGCGAAGGTAGGTGCCCCTCCCGCCCCTGCTATGTTTGGGGACTGGCGCGGAGGTGCTCACGTTTCCTCCCCTTCCGTGGTGTCACCCAGCGTGATCCCCTCCAGAGGAGACGATGACAGTTCCGATTAAGTTTTGTTCGGCCCCGCCCCCCGTCGTGTCGTCGCCCGCGCCCGCCGCCCGCATACGCCCTCTTCCACTTCGGCGAGACGGAGCGCGGCGCGCAGGCGCCATGACCCACGGGGTTAGGCGGGGCCCCTCCTTGCCCTCTCCCCCTGGCACGCTCGTGCCCCGCGGGAGCTCTTCGAACTCGGACCTCCCAGTCGAGCTTCTGCTCTTCTGCGAGGCGCAACGGTTGTGCCGTCTACTCTGCGGTGTCGCACTAACCTCTACCTGACTCTACCCTACTCGACTCTATATTTCTTTCAAATTCTACTCTGTGCCTGCTCTACTCTGTTCGTCGAGATTGTCGTCGCCGTCGATGTCGTCGTCGTCGTCGTCGGCGTCGTCGGCATCGTCGTCGTCGGCGACGGCGTTGGCGTCGGCGTCGGCGTCGACGTCGGCGTCGGCGTCGTGGTCATCTGGAGTCGTGCGTCGTGCGTCGTCCGTCGTCGTCGTCGTTGTCGTCGCGGTTGTCGTCGTCGTCGTCGTCGGCGCCCGCGCCAAGCGCCAGCTCTCATAGAATGCATCCATGGCACGGTCCATCTCTAATAGAATCCGGCTCAGGCACCACTGCACTTTACCCACCTCTACTCCACATTACTCTACTCTACCGTACTTTGCTCTACTCTACCCTACTCTGCTCGATCATGTGCTACACTGCCCTATTGTATCCTAATAGATTATACTCTACTCTACTCTGCTCCCATTATAATAATATGCTCCTGCTCGGCTCTACCCAACTCTGACTCTACTCTAAATCTGCTCTACTCGACTCTACTCATCTACTCTTCTCTCCTCGACTCTTTCTTTAATTCTATATAAAACTATTCACATGTCCTCTACTCTACTCTACTCTACCGTCTCCCACCGTGTCCCACCCTACTCTACTCACCTCTACTCGACCAGGCTCTACTCCACGATGGCCCTAGAGGACTCCGCGATGGCCCAAAAGGCATCCAACACGGCCCCAAGACGGCGCCAGAGGGCCTCCCGTGGGACCCAAGACAAAGCTAGAAGGCCCTGCGACGGCCCTTCGACGGCCCTTTGACGGCTTCGAGACACCCATCATACGGCCCAGAGGGCCACAAGACGGCTCAAAGGGAACCCCCCCCTGGTGCAGGCGGAACCCGGGACTCCCAAAGGTACACCCAACACTGCATCGCAGGATGCCAAAGCAGTCCCAAGACGGCCCAAAACGAGTTTCATCATCAGCATTCTCATCAATATCACCACCACGACCATCGCCACCACAATCAGCATCAGCATCATCATCATGACCGTCATCATCATCATCATCATCATCATCATCATCATCATCATCATCATCATCATCATCATCATCATCATTATCATCATCATCATCATCAGCAGCATCACCACCATCATCATCATCATCATCATCATCAGCATCATCATCATCATCATCATCATCATCGTGGTCGTCATCGTCGTCATCGTCATGGGCATCATCAGCATCAGCATCATCATCAACACAAACATCACCACCCTCAGCATGATGATCAGCATAATCGCCATCATCAACATCATCAACAGCACCATCTCCATCATAGTCGTCGTCACCCAAATAAGCAAGAACAACATCCTTACCAAAACCACCACCATTATCATCCTCATCACCATCGTCATCATCGCCATTACCATCACCATCACCATCATCATCACAATCGCCAGCATCATCATCGCCAGTATCATCACCATCATCATCAACATAATCATCACCACTATTGGCATCCTCATAATCGTCACCACCACCACAATCACCATCAATATCAGCATCACCATCACCATAACCGTAACCATAATCATCGCCGTCGGCATCATCATCATCATCATCAGCAGCAGCAGCAACGCCGTCATCATTACCATCATCATCATCGTTAACATCCCCACCATCGATCATCATATTCATCACACACGAAGTGTCACCCGTCGCACCTTCCCGCGCTCTCTCGAACAGTCGCCACCCAGAATGTTCCTCTGGCTCGATTGGGGGACTTGCCGCAAGCAGCTTAATATAGTCCCACTTGGGCCCAGTCTTGCCCTTGTGGGACCCTGCTAGGGCTGGATGCAGATATGATAGAACCTCATTCGGGCTCGATCCAGCTTTACTAGACTCGTACTCGGGCTCGATGCAAGTTTA
>CAUYUJ010004446.1:1291919-1401919 GCA_963575745.1 Prorocentrum cordatum
CAAGAATGGGTCAAAGGGGAAGGATGCAAGTGTAACCTTGGAAAGTTGCTCATCCTGTCTATGCAGTTTGACTGCAGGCTGCCAAGAAGCTCCCAAATTGAAAGATCCGAGAAGGCACTTATGATTGACTCCTGGGTCTGCTGAGGCTGATCCCGAGCTTTGGTCTGCTCGAGATAGCTTTCAGCATGCCTTCGAGAGGCCCCAGTAGCACTCCGAGACGGCTCAAAATAGCCACGTAAAGTATCAACCCCTTTCAAGCAACATGCAAACTGATGATGCTGGCCCTCTCCGTTTCGCTTTCACTGCGCTTATGGGGCAACAAGATGGCTCCAACATAACAGAAGAAAACAAGCGCGCCCAGGAGCGCCAAAAGTTGGCTCCAAGAGGCGATATTGGGGACTCTACATGGGAGGATCTGTTAGGGAACCACACCCTTCTGTGATCGATGTCCCCCAAGATGGCCGCAAGAGTTTCCCTAGGCTCCAAGCAAGAGGACCACAAGGGGACTTCACGAGGACCCCGAGATGGCCCCAAGAGAAGCACAATGGCTTGTCACATTGTGCCCAAAGGACACCAACATGGGCCAAGTAGCCTGCAAAAGAGTATCCCACATCGAGAGATCCGAGAGTGCAACGTTTACGGTTGGCTCCTGGGTCTACTCAGGCTGATTCCCAACTTCGGCTTGACGCATCGCGACCGCGGGCCAACCACGTTAGGCAGGTTCGCGTCGCCACGACGTCGGCGTTGGTCTCCGACGCCGCGTGGACCGTGTAACCGTGGACGATATGAGGCTCTTCGATCACCAGGTGCTTCCGTATTCGAGGAATCTGGGCAACTGACAACGTTCAACCTGGAACGCCCGCAATGGGCTCCCAGCTGCGTCAACACGGCACGGACCGACCGAGCCACCCGAGGCATCGCCGAAAACCGAGATGATCAGAGACCATCTTGCATTTTCGCTGGGCGTGCCACCAGCAAACTTATGCCAATGGTCCTCCGTCCTCGCCCCTTCGTCCCGTCCTCCACCCCTCCACCAGTCGCTTCGGGCATGCAGCCGTGGCGGCCATCTTCAGAGGCTCATTCGCAGACGTGGACACACTGTCGCATGAGAGCCTGCGTGCGGTGATTGCCAACAAGCAGAGTTCCAGCGGCTGGAAGTGAGACAGCAAATAATCGGCTCGCTCTCGCGACCTTCCGCCCACGAGCATCGCCGTGCCCCACGCAGCAGAAAGGCGCTGTTGGCAAGAAGAGGCCGGACGGAGTGCGGAAAAAGAAGCTGGAACCCTGGGGTCCCCCTCCGCCGAAGAGCTTCAAGGAGCAATCTCCGAGTGGGGGTGGGCCCCCAACCAAAAATATGCCATCAGAAATCCTACCAGTCTTTTAAGGCTGCGACGGACAGGTGCGTTTCTACTTCCAGCGCCCCTCTTCACCTTCGGGGAGGGGCTTACCCCTCCCCCTGGGTCTGAATGGGGACGGGGCCGAGGTGTCAGAGTGGTCCTCTTTGGCCCTTGATGGGTCTAAGATGGCCTCAGAGAGCCCACGATGAACCCAAGATTGCCCGAATGCTTCACAGCATGGCTCAAGATAAGCTTCCAACATGCCCTAAAGACGCTCCAATAGCGCTCCGAGGCGGTTTCGAGTGACCACGGAATCTCCCAAAGCCGCCCACGTAAAGCCCTAAACCTCCTAAAACAAAAAAGGCAAACCACTGATGCTGGCCTTCTCGCCTTTTCGCGTCAACTGCGGTTCTGGGGCAACAAGATGACTCCAAGATAGCAGAAGAACACAAGCGCGCCCAGGAGCGCCACAAGTTGGCTCCAAGAGGCGATGTGGGGGTCTGTAGATGGGCGGACCTGTTAGGGCCCCCCCCATTTTGATACATGTCCCACAAGATAGCCCCAAGAGGTTCCCGAGGCTCCAGTTCCCGAAGCTCCAAAGAAAACCCAGCCACAAGATGGCCCCAAAATGGACCCACTGGCTTTCACGTTGTCCCAACAGGACCCCAAGATGGCCCAAGTAGCCTGCCAAGAGGATACCAAATCCACAAATACGAAAACGCATTTGTCCGTTGGCTCCTGGGTCTGCTCCGGCTGCTTCCGAACTCCTCTTTGGCTACCCCGCACTGTGTTCCGCAACTTGCCCCTACAGCTCCCTGATCAATGCAACTCGCCACGGGCATCGTCTGAGTGGGCTGGTGGGGACACCCGAGGCATCTAGCATTAGGTTGGGCGTGTCCTCCGACAGGGGATTTTTTGACGAAAAATAGCGGATACTCCAACAATGATCAAACATACTCAACCGTGATCAAGATCCCCGGACCATCTTTTAACTTTTTGGGAATACTCCTCCTGTGGAGGGACAGGCCCGAATTAAATCTAGCATTCACCTCTCGGGACCCGCCTCTGCTGAGGAACGGAAGCGCGCCTGCGTGGGGCCCAAAGCTGCACCCCCGACGGAGGAGGGAGGGAGGAAGGACAGTAACAAACGCAACCTGACCAGCCACGAAGAAGGAAACTTGTCCGGGGTGAGCCGCGTCCAAGGGCTGGACCCAAGCGTTGTTGTTCGGTTTGGTTTCGTCTTGTTGTTCGTTTTGTTCTACCTGGTTTCCTGTACCTCCCTCCCAAAACGAAAAACAACACACAACCGAAGTCCAACAAAACAGCTTTCAGGTTCAGCCCTGCCGCGTCCTGGACCTGGGGGCTCTCCACCCCGCGCCGTTGTTGGTTGACGTGCCAACGCCTGAAGGCCCCAGAGAAAGCCCCCAGAGCATGAAGACGCCTCTGGACCCCTTACCCTGTCAGGACCACTCTCTCTTTGTGGCAAGCGTTCGCGCCTCCTCGGACATCGACGCCCTGGGTCGCTGTATGGGTTCGGTCTGACAGGTGTGGCGACGAGGAGCCTTGCGGAGGCGAAGGAATGTGAGCTTCGTAACGAGCGCCAGAGGGAACACACAATCGGTCCTTGACCCCCCCCCCTCCCGTGAGGGGCACGTTATAGGGGGGGACTTGCGCAGGGGGGGGGGGAAAACATCGACCAGGAATCTGCTATACGTCGCCGAAAGAAATCGGCGACAGGCCCCCGATAGCGGAACCGAGCGCTCCGGGGGTGGGTTGGCTGCCTGGCCCCTGTTGGCGACTAATGGGCGATTGGGGGTCGATGCATCCTCCGCCTGAGCTTATCCCACCGGATGATCCTCCTCGTCTGGCGTTCGGGTCACAACTCCAGCCCTCTGCGGCCGTTCGGGACGACACGGGCAACCCCAGAGCAGCCGCCAGGAGGGAACCCGAGGGTCGAACCTCGATCATGAGACCGACCGTCGAGGACCGACGATCACGCCCGAAAGCCTCACAAACTTCGATTACGAGAATAGTGTCCCCTCCGAAAACATCCTCCCCTCAACCCAATACCTCCGCTCCGCTCCTCATTCTTCATCCGCCACCTCCTCCAATTGCTCAACCATTCATCCCTCATCCTGCACCTACTTCTCCGCCTCCACCTGCTGGTCCTCCTCCTCCTCCTCCTCCTCCTCCTCCTACTCCTCGTCCTCATGATCCTCCGCTCATCCTTCATCCTCCACCTCCTTCTTTTGCCAGCGCAGGCTCTCATGAGACGAGACGCTTAAGCGCCGCCTGGGGCTTGCTTGACGGGGCCCGCAAGTACCGCGGCGCAAGTAGCGGTCGCTTGTGGCCCTGATTTCTCGCTGTTCTATAAGCGAGCGTCGGCAACATCCAGTTGCGAGACCCTGTTGGCATCCATGGGCGAGGTGTTGGCGACGACCGAACAGCCAGCAATCTTCTCCTCTGGGGGGAAACGATGGGGGAAACCAGCCTAAGGAGGGAAACATCGACCTTGAATCAGCGGTACACCGTCGATCGTCTAGCGAAAGGCCCCCGAGCGCTCCTGGACAGGGAGGGCCATAAGGCCCCTATCGGCGATGAATGGGCGATCGGGGGTCGAGGAGCTCCCTCCAAAGCCTATCTTCCCCTGTCGTGGCCCCCGATATCCTCCTCCTCCGCCTCCTCCTCCTCTTCCCCCCTTTGCTCGGGGGCGTCCAAGAAAAGGGCGTCCACGAGTTGGGTTCGCATATCACGGCCCGAGACACGTGCGCGGCCCAGCTCAAAGGGGGAGGGGGGGCCAGGGACGCACTGAAATAAAAAACACACCCGGATCCCCGACGTCGTTTTTTGTTTAAAACAAACAAGATCAACGCTGACTCCAAGATGTTTGAACACCTTCCCCTGGACAAGTTTCTCATCCTGAGGCGTTTTTCGACAGTCCCGAGGTCCGGTAAGGGCTCCCGGAGGCCGAAAGTAGAGCAAACCCTGCCGTCGCGCCTGTTTCACAACGCGCCGGGGTTTTGGGAGGCGCCGTGACATCCTGGGGAGATCTCGTGGCCCCCGCCATGGTATTCCCCCCCCCGCCTAGTCTTGTGGATGCAATGGCAATGGACACTCTAACAATCCTATCATTGAATTAAAGATGTGTTCAAAATGTGTAAGACATGTTCTAAGTATGTGCCAACCATGGTTTCACATATTTTAAAACATGTTTGAAACTGTTTTAGACATCTGGATTTTTGTTTCACAGCATGCTTCCTCTCCATTAGTCGACATCCACAAGCCTGGTCAACACCCGCGTCTTGGTCGCCTCCAACCCTCCCCGCCCGCCGGGCCTCGCGTAGCACGCGCCGCCGGCGCGCGCGCGGCCTCCGGGCCCGCAGGCCGGGCAGGTCCCCACCTCGGCAGCGCGCGCAGGAGGGCGCGCTGGGCGCGGGGGAGACTCGAGCGACGATCAAGAGCAGTCCATACGCGATAATGACATTGACATAGCGACCTTGCGCCGCGGCTTACGCGGGCCGCTGGCGCGGCACGCTGCATTGGAGACGAAGGCGCTTACGCGCGACCTTACGGGGCGAGTTTGCGCGCCAATGTCGGCGAAGACGACCCTTTTGTTTGGCGTCGCTCACGCGCCGTGTGGCGCAAGTAACCAGCCTCGAACGTATCCCTATCCCTGAAAGTGGCAGACCAGAAGGCGATGATAATCTCAGGGGCGCGCCCTCAGAAACTGAGGAAACCTTTAGATCAGAATCCAGAAATGGCGATACCAAGAATCGGTGTAAAGATATGCTTGAGGCTGGAAACCACGGTGCGTGGTGCAGGCTCCGTGACGCAAACTGTGTGGGCGACGGAATACGTAGAAAGGTTTTTACGCGAGACGACAGCGACTGTGCGCCGAGCTTTACGCGGGCCGCCAGCGCGGCACGCCACATTGGCAACGACAGGGTCTACGCGCGACCTTACGCTGGCTGCTTACGTGGGCTGCTTACGCGGCAATGCCGCTGACGACAACCCCGTTTCTCTCCGCCATTTCTGCGGTGCAAGCTACGTGGGGCAACTCATGTGTGCCAACTCGTTTGTTGTCAACTCCAGTGCCCGCGAACTCATCCCTCCCTCCCAACCGCAACTGGATCTGCAAAACCCATGCGGCACCGATTGCGATGACTGCTTGGCACTAGCTGGCGCATCTCTACGGCCGCGCTGGCGCACGCAAGCTCGCGCACAGAACGACCTGCTTGTTTGGTACAGCCGGTGCATCGATGATGAAGGTGCTTGGGTAATGATGCCGGCGATGGCGGCGATCGTCGATGACGGTGACGCGACGCGGCGACGCTGCCGAAGGACGGTGAGACAGTGCGCGCGCGCGGGAAGCCAGGAACCCTGATAAAGTTATTGTCGTTGTTGTTGAATTAATTACATTTGGTGCTCATGTTGTTTGAAGAACGATATAAACCCATTTCCAGGGACGGACTATCCTGGGTCAGCGCAAACCCGGGTCAGCCAGGGCCAGGCCGCTCATTGGCTCCCAAACCTGGGTCAGCGGCGCGCTGAAGGGCGGAATCGGCCCCGCGTGGCTCCCACACCGGGGTCCACCAAAGAGAATTGGAGACCGTTTTTTTTTTGAATCGGCGATAACCCGGGTCATCCGGGGGGGGGGGGAGCTCCCCCCCCCCCCTCCTAGGAGGTGGGGGCCGGCCGATGACCTAACCTACGGGCTGTGGACAGCCCTGCATATGCCCGCGCCCCCCCACCCCGGACCTGCACAACCGGCAAGGTTAGGTTATCCTGGCGGGTGGGGGGGGGGCAAGCCAGATAACCGGAGGTCTTGCCGGACCCCCTTCAGCGCTGCTCCCCGTCTGCCGTAAGCCCCGCCCACTGCGACTTCGGCCCCGCCCGGTCCACACAGCGAGCCGCCCTCCTCCGCCGCGCCCGCGGGCTGGCTGGCGTTCTGGACCTGGAACGGCCGCCGCCTGCGGGACGCGGTGGGCTCGGGCCAATCCGCTGGGAGAGGGCGGCGGACATCAGACTCACTCGCGTCGCAGCCCAGACCCCCGACGCCATGACTGTTTCACAGCGCTGAGTCCTGGACCTCTCGACTCGACACCTTCCCCGAAAGATTGTCCCACGAATCCTCTGATGGGTTTCTTGCTATTACTGGGACACCTCTACCGCCTCGCGTACTCCTTCACCCCAGCCTCCTCCTCCCTCTCATCACACTCAGATCACTCATCTTCAGACGCAGTCACAATCAGACTCACTCAGACTCAGAGTCACTCACGGTCAGAACACTCAGCTCATACCAACATCACTCATACTCAGACAGAATATTCAACTCCACTGTTACTCTGACTCACCCTCACTCGAAGCCGCTGATGCTCGGACTTGGTCACACTCAGAATCACTGACGCAAAGACCACTCCCGCTCAGATCCACTCATGCCCCGCCAAGGGCATTGTCACACCCATACGCACATACCACTCAAAAGTATGATCGTTCCACTCACAAGATGATCATCGCAACATCAGAGGCGTTGCGCTTTGACACCCGGGGGGGGACCGCCAATGAGGGGAACACTCACCCGTTCGCGCACAGATGGTGGAGATGTCTCTAGAGGTTTGCCTGTTGTGCCCCCCAGGCTCGTCTCCTTTGAGAGACCCATGATCACCGCTACACGCTCGTTCGCGCCCAGATTGTGGGGACGTCTCAGAAACGGTTAGATTGGTGTTGCCTGCAGGCGCGTCCTTTTTGAGAGCCCCATGGTCACCGCGACATAGCTGGCGTGCCACTTGGGTCGGAGCCGCCAGGGAGGGGGGCTCTCGCCCGTTCGCGCGCAGACTGTTGGAATGTCTCACTACGGTGTGTCTGTTGTTGCCCCCTCCCCAGGCTCCTTACCTGTTCTGAAGACCCCATGACCACCGCGACATCGCAGGCGTGGCATTTGGGCACTTCAACGGGGAGCCGCCAGGGTTCGCGCCCAAGCCCTGGTGATGCCTCAAACGATGTGCCTGCTGCTGTCCCCCCCAAGCCCCTTTCCTTTGAGACCCCCTGATGATCACCGCTACATTTAGGTCGGACACGTCCCTCTACAAGCGGATGTTGGGCGAAGAGTAAAAAAGATCCCCCAAATCTACAACAAATCGTCCCCATACTATTTTTGACTACTTCCTCCCCAACAAATTCAAAACTATCGTCTCCTGTAGAGGGACAGGCCCGACTTAACGCTACATCGCAGGCGCTGCAGCTGGGCATCCCCGAAAGGGGAACCGCCGGAAAGGCGGGACGCTCGCCCGTGCGCGCCCAGGTTGCCGGAGTGCATCACGGGCCCACTCGCCCTCGTACTTGGGGAGGTGGTGGGGGGAGGGGGGAGGAGGAGGAGGAGGGGGAGAAGGAGGAGGAGGAGGAGGAGGAGGAAGAGGAGAAGGAGGAAGAGGAGGAAGAGGAGGAGGAGATGGAGGAGGAGAACGACGAGAAGGAGGGGGAGGCGTAGGGGTTCGCCTGCTTCGGCGACTCGGACGCTTCCCTTGTGAGAGCCCCATGATCACCACGGCCATGGATGCATCACGGGCCCATGGGGCGCCCATGTTGGGGGATGTCTGGACCGGTTCGCCTACCTTGGCGCTTCGGACTCTTCTCTTTTGGAAGCTCCGTGATCACCACGATGTAGCAGGCATGACATTTGGGCATACCCGAGGGAAGCCGCCATTGCGGGGATGCCTCAAGCGGTTCGCCTTTTTCGGTGCCTCGGGCTCACTTCTCCCGCTCGCACCGTGGCCACCGCGGTGTAGCAGGCATGGCCGAAGGGGCGTTACCCTTGCCAGCTCGCGCCCGGATCGTGGGACCTCGGGCGAAGCGCTGGGTTAGGCATCCCCGACTCCCGCTCCTCGCAGAGTCCCGAAGTCATCCCGGTGTAGCAAGGCGTCGCGCCTGGGCTCTCCTCTGGGGAGCCGCCGGGGAGCGCTCGAGTTGCCAGGCGCAGACTTGCTCACCCAGACACTCGCAGGCGGGAGTGCCAGGAACTGACATGCGCACAAGGGGATCTCCGCGCCGAACGATGCCATCACAGGTCGTTCTGCTGCGGCTCAGGGGCCGGCTTTTTTATTTTTCAGGGGCCCGGCTCAGGGGCCTGGCAAAGACTTCGGGGCAACCGAACGGCAAATTGGCCGGCATGCAAGAGAGGATAAAGGACGAAGGGCGGCCGGGCAGAGGGAGGGGGAGGGAAGAGCACTCATACCTTCTGTCGTAGTTCTTTCACGGCACGAGGAGTGTGCTCCTCACTCCTTGTACCTCCCTCTCTCCCCCTCCAGCTTCTGCTCGGGCGCCCACGCGCCACAGCCCGTGGAACGCCCGTCGATTGGCGACGGGGAGAGAGCGGCGAGCGACGGCTCATTCGCGACGCAACATTGAACCTGTTGAATTGACATGCCTGGCGTCATTGGGCAGGGGAACCACGGAAAAGAGAAACCTGTTACGTGTCCTATTAAACCTCCCTTTCGTTGCCACGCCCTTTGAATCTCTTGAGGTCCTTTCCGGTGTAGCCGCCTCATGTGTGGCAAATCAACCCTGCGTTGCGATCCCGACAAAACCGCAGACAGTGGCAGAGCCATGGTATCTCGTGCTCCTCCTCCTCCTCCTCCTCCTCCTCCTCCTCCTCATCATCATCATCATAATCCTCACCATCATCATCATCATCATCATCATCATCATCATCATCATCATCATCATCATCAGCATCAGCATCAGCATCAGCATCAGCATCATCATCATCATCATCATCATCGTCTGCACCAGCATCAGCATCAGCATCAGCATCATCATCATCAGCATCAGCATCAGCATCAGCATCAGTCATCATCATCATCATCATCATCATCATCAGCATCAGCATCAGCATCAGCATCAGCATCAGCATCATCGTCATCATCATCATCATCATCATCATCATTATCAACATTAACATCATCATCATCATCATCATCATCATCATCAGCATCATCATCATCAATATCATCATCATCATCATCATCTCTCCTTTTCCCCCACCCTCCTACTTCGGAATCAATCAACTCTTGGGAGGTCGCCGTAAGAAAGATTAAGGGCGATTATGTTAAATTAAACAGCCACTCCGCCGGATTAGGATCGATTCGGCCCTGAATTGAGCTGGACTTAGCTGGATTGAACAAGATTGAACTGGCTTCCGCGGGAGTAAGCCGGATGACATCGCATTTTGCCCGAGCAGGCCGGTTGTCGACCACGGATCTACCAGCGCCGATGCTGAATTCAATCTTCCAGGAGTTGCATCCTGTTCCCCCTTTCCAACACGGAACCCTTCAGGAGCCTCTGTCGTCCGAACTGCCACATTGCCGGCCTCCCTCACGCGAACGGCTGAAAACGAAGCACTAAGAATGCCTGCTGCAAGTGCCCGTCGCTGGAGGCGGGAGGAGCGGTGGAAATCGGAAGGGAAGCGGGGGCAATCTTACCACGGTCCAGCCGTGCGCTGCTGTGCCCCAGGCCACGGCGAGTCAGCGTCACGGCAGGCAGCAAACATAACAGAATGTGCACATGAAGTGTGGCAAGACTTCGCCTCGCATGGAATGGTGCTACGGCATGCCTCCCCGGCTCAAAGCACGACGCTCGCTGCAAGTGACAGCCACCTTTCGCCTTTTTCTCCCAGCGCCAGGGCCGAGACCAGGTTTGAACAGGGAGGGACATGCTTGAAGGGATTTTACCCACCAAGCAGAGCCCTCCCCTGAGAGCGCTCGACTGCGGCCGAAGACAGCTCAACGACGCTGCCCACGCCACCCCAGGGTGCGCCACCCTGCCAGGGAGGGGGAGGGAAGGGGGTCGGTACTGGGGGGGCGGGGGACGGGAGGACAGAAAAAAACATCGATGTGGGAACCACCCATACCATCTTGTCCGCTCTTGCGAATCGACGCTAATCGACGCTACATCGACACTAATCGACACTACATCGACGCTAGCCGACGCTAAATCAGCGCTATCTCACCGACTCCCGGGCCCTCATCGACGCGAACCAGCACTAAAGACGAATTGCAACAGGCTTTTACAAGGCTCCCATGATTTGCGACCGAACAAGTGGGAGGGGTCAGGAGGAGCGGCGTTGGGGCTGGTGGTTGGAGAGCGTAAACGAAACCAACGACACGCCGACGTGGGAACCCATCAGCGTGTTACTGTCACAGAAGCACCTGGCTTTCGGACGAGTGCAACGGAGTTAACACGCTGACGGGCTCCCAGCGGCGGCGAGCTCTTCGGCATCGATGAGCTAGAGGAATTCCGGCGCGGGGTGGAGCTAGTTGGACCACCCGGCCAGAAAGGACAAAGTGATAACTTGTGGGTGGTTTTGCAATTTGTTGAAAGATATTTGACAATTCATTTTGAGAAAGCAGATTTTTCGCACCTGTAAACGACTATGAGGGCTTCTCTGTCTTAGTATGAGCTCTGTAGGCGCAATTTTACTATGAAAACACTTGGAGCAACTATCTTCATGTCGACATGAAAAAATCAATGTTTCCCTTTTTCGAGAAATGCTTCCAGAAGCTCTCTCTTTCGACTCTGAGGACTCTTACGCATGAAAGAGCTCTACGAGGTTCCCGCTGGTGACCAGGTTGACGGTTCACCGCCGGCGCCAGTTGGCCGACCCGGCCCCGACGGACAATGTGCGAACTTTGGGTCGGTTGGACGAACTTCTTGAGAGATTTGAACATTCGTTTTGAGATCTGGTATTTTTCGCACCTGTAGTGGGTTATTGCGCGTTCGCCAGTAAATTCTCAGGTCTGTAGGTGCAGTATTACTATCAAAACACTTGGCGGCACCGTCTTTGGATAAAAACATAAAACGTAATTTTCGAGTTTTTTGGGGTCTCCTTCCAGACTCTACCTGCATGTGTACCGAGCAGCGCCGTGCGAGAAAAGAGCTCTAACACAAAACCCCCGGGCGGAGGACCAGTTTTCTCTGCTTGTCGTCGCCCGTCCGCGGCCGCCCACTGGGGCATGTAGTTTAGTTTTTTGGCGTTGGTCTGGCTGGCTTTTCGCGCCCGGCGCCGCCGCCCTCTCTGCCCGCATTTTGCTTCAATGTGGATTGTTCAAGCTCGTAAAATTCATCCTGTGCTAAAGAGAAGAGACTCGACCACCCCCCGCCCCTCCAGCGTTATCGTACCCCTTCGGGTGTGTAAATCACATAATATGATTCTGACCACATGTCCATCGTAAAATGAATTACCATCACTATCCCCAGGCCGGCGGTATCCCCCCCTGATTCTCCATTGTGAAAAACATATGCGTTTGAAGTTTGTTTTAGCTTAAACACTTGTCACGATCCCTTGCAAAAAGGACCGAAAGTGCACAGACGCGCGCGTCGTCGCGCGCGGCCTGCCGAAATCCTTCAAAAACCTTGTTAAGTGCCGGAGGTATTTCGCAATCGAGTTCCCCAAAAAACATACAAAAAACATAGGGTTTCGCAACACGGATTTGCTAAAAAGCTTCCGCGCGAGCTCTTGCAAAATCTTAAGAAAACCATTTGTTTTTCAACATTTTCACAACTGCTGATTGGGGTTTTGCGCGCGCGCCATTCGAAATCGCTTGAACGCCTGTTCGCGTGTGCCGTCGCGGGAATCCTCTGCAAAAAATGGGACGAAGTGCAGACGCGCGCGTCGTCGCGCGCGTATGCCGAAATCCTTCAAAACCCATCGGTTTCGGAAGGATTTCAAAATCGTGTGTCCAAAAAACCTACAAAAACCCAAGATTTCGCAACACGGATTTTCAACAAAAGCGTGTGCGCGCGCTCTTGCGTCGTCGTCGTCGTCGCCGTCGTCTTCGTCCTCCCTCCTCCCGCGGCGTCGTCGTCGTCGTCGCCGTTGTCCTCTGTCTTTCCTCGTGTTCGTCGTCGTCGTCGTCTGCGTTGGCGTCGTGGTCGTTTCCGTCGTCGTTGTCGCCGTGGTCGTCCTTCCTCCTCCCTCGTCGTCGTCGTCGTCCGTCGTCGGCGTCTCGTCGTCGTCCCTCCTATTTCGTCGCCGTCGTCGTCGTCGTCGTCGTCGTCGTCTCGTCGTCGTCTTCCTTCCTCCCTCGATTTTTCCGTCGTCGGCGTCGCCGTCCTTCCTCCTTCTTCGTCGTTCGCGTCGTCGCCGTCCTCCCTCCTCCCTCGTCGTTGTCGTCGTTGTCGTCGTCGTCCTCCCTCCTCGCTTGTCGTCGTCGTCTTCGTTGGCGACGTCGTCGTCGGCGTCGGCGTCGGCGTCGGCGTCGTCGTCGACGTCGTCGACGTCGGCGTCGCCGCCGTCGTCGTCGTCGTCGACGTCATCGACGTCGTCGTCGTCGACGTCGTCGACGTCGTCGTCGTCGTCGGCGTCGTCGTCGTCGTCGACGTCGTCATCGTCGTCGTCGTCGTCGTCGTCGTCGTCGGCGTCGTCGTCGTCGTCGTCGTCGGTGTCGTCGTCGTCGTCGTCGTTGTCGTCGTCGTCGTCGAAGTCGTCGGAGACGTCGTCGGTGTCGTCGTAGTCGTCGTCGGCGTCGTCGTCGTCGTCGGCGCCGGTGTCGTTGCCAAGTGCCATGTGGAACCTACCGTCACGGTCTTAAAAGGTTTTGCGAACCAAGTTGCGGGTGGGTGGGTGGGATGTTTGCAAGAGCATGAGGTGTGTCACATCATGGGTAAAAATCAATTGCACCACATCGACTGCACACATAGATTGCACCACACCAGCTGCACCACATAGATTGCACGACAGAGACTGCACCACATATTTTGCTGTTTGTAGCTAACACCACAGGGATTGCACCACATGGCTTACCCTTTCACCCCATAGGTGGCACCACGTAGGTTGCATCACACATGTTGCAATCAAAGGTTACACCACACATTTTGCACGACAACCATTGCGCCACACAGGTTCCATCACACATGTTGCACCACATGTCTAACACATAAATTGCACCACGGAACTTACATAACATACATTAAACCCCGTCGGGTTTGCCACATACCTTTCTTAAGATAGTCTGTACCGCACAGCTGTCAACACTTGCATTGCACCACACGGGTGGTGCCGCAAAGATTGCACAACATAGATTGAACCGCGCAGCTTTCCTTTTCTAAAGAAGAAATAATAGGTTCTACCACCCTCCCCTCCCCAGACTTATCCACCCCCAGGGAACCTATGTAAAACACGTTTGATTCTGACCCACATGTCCATCTGTGAACTCATAATGTCCCAGACAAGCCGGTATCGGCCCCTCCTCGGCTCCCTTGCGACAAATAGTATGCGCGCGCACCCGTTTATCAAACATCAAAAACGTTTTTCGTTTCTCATTTATGAACAGAAAAAACAAAAACAAAAAACAAAAACACAAAAGAACGGCAAACATATAAGGAAGTGCACACGCGCGCGTTGTCGCGCGCGCGTGCCGGAATCCTTCCAAAACCGCTGGTTCTGGAAGGATTTCAAAATCGAGCGTCCCAAAAACAAACAAAAAACATACATTTATTAGCTACACAGATTTTCAACAAAATCATGCGCGCTTTTGCACATTCTTTAGAAAACCATAGGTTGTTCAACAATTTCAAGAATAAATTACCAAACGGGCTTCGCGCGGGCATGTCGGAATCGTTCGAACGCCCTTGCGCGCGTGCCGCCGCGAGAATCCTTTGCAACACATAGAAAGAAATATGCGCGCGGGTCGTCGCGCGCGCATGCCAGAATCCTTCAAAACCCTTCAGTTTCGGAGGGAGTCCAAAGTCGAGTGCCCAACAACATACACAGGCACATAGTTTCGCAACACGCATGTTCAACAAAACCGTGCGCGCGCTCTTGCGAACTCTTAAGAAAACCATGCGGTTTTCAACATTTTCGCAAAATGCTAGCAAACGGGATTCGCGCGCGCATGTCGAAATCGTTCGATCACCTTTGTGCGCGCCTGCTGGGGCGGCACGCTCAGTGTCAAACAATACCATGCGAGCCACTTTCGCGCGTCTGCCGCGCGCGCACTTCGAATTCATTCCAAAACCTCCATCACCGACGCGAAGACGCCGTCATCGTCGTCGGCGTGATCGGCATCGGCGCCGTCATCACCACTATCATCATCATCGTGTGTACAATTGTCGTCACCAACATCGCCACTATCATCGTCATCGTGTCTACAACTGTCGACGTCGCCTTGATACCGCACCCGCCCAAGCCGCCGACTCGCGCGGCCGCAGGGATGCACCCGCCAGCGCCAAGCATTCATCGCAATCGCCGCCGCATGAGGTTTGCAAACCAAGATGCGGGTGTGTGGGTGGGATGTTTGCGCGAGCAGTGAAGTGGACAACTCACTACGAAGAGAAATTAACTGCACCACGCACACCGCACCGCAAATATTGCACCACGCAGGTTGCACCACGTAGCTCGCACCACGTACTCACAAAGCTCACATCACATAGGCACCACATGTATTGCACCACATATGTTGCGCCACGTATCTCGCATGCGTAGAATGCGCCACACATATTAAACCACATCGACTGCACCACATAGATTGCACAACATACAGTGCACCACGTAGCTCACACCACGTAGATTGCACCACCCAGTTTACACCACATGTATTGCACCACATACTGCACCACGTAGCCGTAGATTGCACCACCAATCTGTATATATATATATATATGTATATATATATATATATCAATTTGGCACCACGTAAGGCGGACAACATAGCATACACGACATACGTTGCACTGAATACTGTATGCTGCACGTGTTGCTCACCATACCATATGTTGGACCACGCAGTTTGCACCACATTACATGCTAGAGCTAGAGCGCACTCTTTGGGGCTCACGCAGGGTAGCATAGCATCATAAGCTTGTCTGTAACAAACGTAGAACTCACTTCTGTGAGGCTGGGTGTGCGCCCTTGCCGGAGTCGGAATCGGTGGCCTGGGGTCTCCCACCGTCTCGCGCATGGTCTCCAGTACAGATTCCAGTCTATAGAAGAAGAATAATAAGAAACAAAAGCGCGACAAGCAAACTTTTGGCGCTCCACGCGGATTTCTTGGATCTGCGCTGGACCCCCTCCCTGGCGCGCGGAGCGCGCCAGGGGCGGCGCTGGATGCGCCGACGAGGGGGTCCCAGCGCGGATCCAAGAAACCCGCACGGAGCGCGAAAAATTTATGTCCATGGCGGTTTTTCCTTCGTCGAGTCTAGTCTCCCGTAGGGCCTCCCGAATGGCCTCACGTGTAGTCTCCAAGTTCGGCCTTCTGCATGGCCTCCCGTATGGCCTCGGGCAGGGTCTCCCCATGTGGCCTCCCGCATGGCTGCCTGGGTGGCCTCCCGCAAGTACGGTCTCCCGCATGCTCTTTCCCGCATGTGCAGTACAATGCAATAGGAGGAGGAGGAGGAGGAGGAGGAGGAGGAGGAGGAGAAGGAGAAGGACGAGGAGGGAGAGGAAGAGGATCTGTAGAAGGAGGAGGAGAAGGGCGAGGAGGAGGAGGAATGTGATGCAGCGCCCTCTCTACTCTTCAGCGGTGCTGTCTCGGGCCTTCTGCCGCCAGGGTGTGAGCTCGTCGGCCCCGGTGCCTCCCTCCCTCCCTCCCTCCCTGCCCCCCTCCACCCTCCCAGCCCCCCTCCCCCCCTCCCTCCCTCCCTCCCTCCCCCCTCCCCTCCCCCCCCCTCCCTCCCGCCATCCCTCCCCCCCTCCCTCCCTCCCCCCCCTCCCTCCCTCCCTCCCCTCCCCCAATCCCCTGAGGTACCATCTTGGCCCGAGCTGCCGCGCCGCCCGGGCCTGCCCGCGGTTGCCGCGCGACGTGCTCCCGCTGGGATCGTGGGGGCTGGACCAGCATTGCTGCATCGGGGGCGGCCAAGAGAGGGGCGTCCAAGAGGGGGGGGGCGCAAATCATGGCCAGCGGCATGTGTGCGGCCCCGGGGGGGAAGCGGGGAAGTATTGAAACACGAAGAAACGCCATGATATCTGGGGAGCCCTCGCCATGATATCTACCCCCCCCCAGTCATCACCCCCCTCTTTGCCGCTCCCCAGCATTGCTGCAGTACTTGAGGGGCTTCGGCGACCTGCTGGGTCAGTCTCGGCGTGTGTTCAATGCCCACGTGTTTTTCGCGTTTTTCGAGTCGGCTACGGCTGGTGCATGCGGTTCCTCATTGCGTGCGATTCGGCGACTTCCTCCTTCCTGGGGAATATGTGTAGCCCTCCTAGTGAGAATGACGCCACCATCATTGACTCCAACACCGCCGCCGGTCTTTGTGCAGGGCTACGCGTTCCTGCCCTTGAAGGTGGATGGCGAGCTCCGTCGAGTCCCTCGCCCGCCCTTGCCTCCAGGTGGGGGGGACCAGAAGCGCCGCCAGGTCAATGGCGCGGCTCTGGCGCCGCCGCCTCCAGCGCCGCAGCCAGTATCGAGCGTTATCTCCAAGAAGGCCGATTGGGAGATGAAGGAGGAGAAGCTCAGCAACCAGTCGCGCGGCAAAAAGAGCATCAAGTACCAGCACCCGAAAACGAAGAGGGGCAAGAAGAGATCGCAGGCTTCGTGGCCGGTGGGCAGCGCGTCGTCAAGGGCGGCATCTCGGCCCCTGCCTCCGACGCCTCCAGGGCCGGGCTCGTTCATGGAGCAGCTGGGCCAGGTCGTGAACCCGTACGCCAGTGTGCTGGTGGATGCGAGCGGGAAGACCCTTGGAGCGCCTCCGGCGCAGAAGAGCCCGGGGGCGCGCCTGCAGCCGCCGCCAGCACCGAGCACGCGGGTGGTGGTGATTCCGATGCCACCAGCGCCGATTCGGAGGCCAAGGACTCCGCCGCGCAGGCGCTGAAGTGCACGGAGTACTTCACTCTGTCGAGGGAGTGCGCTGAAGTCCGACGGGGGCGAAGTGCACGGAGTGCGCTGAAGTCCGACGGGGGCGAGGACGATCACCCTGTCTTCGGTCGGAGTGGCTCTCAAGGTGAGGCGGCAGCGGACACCACGACTGTAAAGCCCAAGAAGCAGCGCAACCGGCGCAAGAAGGAGACTAATAAATCCAGTGATCGAATTATGAGATCACATCTGAGGAAATCGGCGCCTCTTCAGCCGGGGTGCCAGCAGCCGAAGTTCTGCATGAACGTGGAGTTGGTGTTATTGTGGCTGCTCCTGCTCCTGGCGCAGCAGTGGTGGCGCAAGAGCCGGTGGCAGAGGCTGTCAGCTGTCGCTAGTCCTCGATTTCTTGGGAACCGAGGTAACCGAGCGGCTGGAGAAGCTCATCCAGAGTGGATGTAGAGGCCGGCGACCAAGCTCTTCGAACTGAGCTGCGTCATCTTCTCCCCCCCGGCATTTTCATCACAGACTCCATGTGCAATTTCATCTGGACCAGCTTTGTCCTCAAGCAGTGAAGGGGCCCTGGGATCCCAAAAAAACAGACACAAATGACAGGATTCCCTGTTTTCAATTTTTTTTTCGCTGTGTGTGTCTTCCCCCCCACTTCCATATCTTCGGGGGAATCGTAGGGACAAGGAAAGGCGACACCAACACCAACAGGGCGAGGAGATGCGAGGAGGCAAGGGGGGTCTCCCTGGTGGTGTGGTCCCCCCCTCTCGCTCGAGACATCCCCAGCCTCCAGCTCGGGGAGGCCTCGTGGACCTCCTCGCTGGAGGTGGCCCCCTGTTGGTGTTGGTGTCGCTTCTCCTCCCTCCGAAATCGACGATGAATCGTGTCTGTCTGTGTGTGTTTGTTCCTTCCTGACAGCGGGGCCCCGTGTGCCCGAGCCCTGAGCCGGGCCGTCTGCGCCCGCACTGCACCGCCGGTCGGCTCGGAACGCCGGTCTCCTCGTGCGGTGCCCGCCGGTGTGCCGTGCTGTCGACCTACCAGACCACCTCATCCTAGGAAGGCACCAACTATACACCAACACCGATCCTGGCCCAGGGTCACCCTGGGCCCAGGATCGGTGAAGACGCCCTCCTGCCTTGCGCAAGAAGGCATATACACCGATCCTGGGCCCAGGGTGATCCTGGGCCAGGATCGGTGTTGGTGTATAGTTGGTGCCCTCCGACATCCCAACCCGAAGGCTCGATTTTTTGACCCGAAGTTCGGGTTGGGGGGGGTGCGGGTATCAGGTGTTTTTTCAACGTTCCTCGACCCCCCCCCCCCACTGGAAATGGAGGGTAAATTGAAGCCTTCGGGTTGGGTTGGGGTGGTTTGGTGGGTGGTGACTGGCTTGGACGAACCTTACTGTGGACCCAAGGGCTCCCCTCCAGAGCTCTTGGGGCTGCGCGGAAGGGCGTCCCTTGTCGGAGGGTGGCCGTTTTTCGGGGTCCTCGTAGCCACTTCTTTAATCACTGCTCTTCAGTCCCTAGTTCGCTCGTGGCCCGGAGCTTGCAGTGGTCGCCCCTCCCTCCCGCCCGCCCGCCCGCCCTCCCTCCCGGCAAGGGCCCGTGGAGGCCGAAAACTGCCAGAAGCCTTGCGTCCTGTTTCTCGTTCGCGACGCGAGGGCGTCTGTGAGGGCCAGCGATAAGGGGGGGGCTGGGAAAAGGGGGCGACGCATCGACCTGGAGTCGGTGATACATCGCCGATAGGACGGCAATGACAGACCTTCGATCGCAAAATCGAACGGTCTAGGCGGGGTGGGCCAACGGGCCCCTATCGGCGATCTATTGGCGATTTCAGGGTCGACGCATCCCTCCTGAGCCTATTCCGTCCAAAAGGTCGTCGTGGTCTGGTCTTCGTGTCATAACTCAGGTCTCTGGCGGCCGTTCGGGTCCATCTGGGCACCCCAGGAACGCTCTCGGCGAGGCGCAGCCGCTGCAAGGCACCCTGAGGCTGGAAAACCCCCGACGTCTGGTGGGGTCATGGATACAATGTAGGAGGAAGGAAAAACGGCATGAACATAGTTTCGTGGATATTCGCCAGGATGTCTTGGATCGGCGCTGGACTCCCTTCCTGGTGCGCAGAACGCGCTAGGTGCGGCGCGGGAGGCGCCGCCAGGGGGGCCCTGGTACCGATCCAAGGAATCCACGCGGAGCGCCGAACGCTTATGTTAATGCCGTTGTCTGTTCTTCGAGGGTCGAATCGATTCGATTCGGAATTCAGGATTGCATCGAATCGGCATGAAAATCCTCGAAATCGAATCAATTCCAATCGACAGGGAGCCGACATGGCTCGTGAGAGTGAGGGGGCGGGATGGGAGCTCGAGGCGACTGGGGGGTCTGAACTGGCTGGGACCCCACAAAATCTGTCAGGAGGGAGGTTGGGTTAGGTCGGGCCTGTCCCCCTATAGGCGGACTCTGGGCGAAAATTTTAATATGTACAAAATACCCAAACGCACTCAAAACAAACTCCAAAAAATGGTTCCCCGACTATTGTTTAAACTATGTGTGGATATCCCTCCTATAGAGGGACATGCTCGACTTCAAGGTTAGGCCACATCCGCTCAAACTCAGTCCCCGGACCCCTCCCAAGGTCCATCTGCTGTGATTGCTCGCCCTGGATCCGTTTCTGACGGCACGGGGCCCCGAAAGGGCTCCAGACGCAGAGCCCAGCGCCTCCTCCTGCTTGAGAGGCGTGCATCCATTCGCCGACCTGTTCGGGGCGTCTCTTTTGTGGAGCGCGTGGGCCGAAACGGCGTCAGCGCAGTGGCCGACCGAGGGCGCGCATGCCACGCGCCCCGTCGGGCGCGCCCCAGCCGGGGTCTGAGCTGGCCCAGCAGTGGCTCTGGCCAGCTGGCTCCCCAGGGAGGCGGGTGGGCCGTGGAGCAGGCTGCCGCCGGCCAGCCGTGCGCAGGCCGGACGGCCATGTGGCCTCACCTGGGAGCTCTGCTCACTGGGGGGGTGCCCAATGGGGTGGCGAAGAAACGTGAACTTTTCGTGCGGGCTCCGAGATCGGGGCTCTACAGACCCGGGTCAATGCAGACCCGGGCCAGCAAGGCTTTGCAGGACCGCGCAGGATCCTGCAGGATCCTGCATCCAAGCCTGGGTCAATGCAACCCTGGCCATGCAGGATCCTGCAAGATCCGGCGCTCTGACTGACCCCTGTTTGCATGGACCCCCGACCCTGGAGCCCCAACGAGAGCATCGGGGGCGGCCAAGAGGGGGGCGTCCAATAGGGAGGGGTGCAAATCATGGCTGGCGTCATGTACGCGGCCCAGTGGTGGGGCCTGGGACGCATCGAAGTCAGGCACATTGAATCGGCCTAATGGGTAGGCCTGTACGCGCTGGGAAATCTGGCGGGGTATCATGGCCCACGCCTTGATACGCCCCCCTAGTCATCATCCCCCTCTTCCCAGACCCCCGACGTCATGATCTTTTCGCATCAGAAGTCTCGACCCGTTGCCCCTGGACCTCTTTTTCGACCCCAGTCGTTTTTGGACGGCCCCGAGGCCCGGTAAGGGCCCCCCCAGAGGCCGAAAATGATGAGAAGCCTCCCGTCGCGATCTTTTTTCAGCCCCAATCGTTTTTGGACGGCCCCGAGGCCCGTTAAGGGCCCCCAGAGGCCGAGCATGATGAGAAGCCTCCCGTCGCGATCTCTCTGTCGTTGCTCGAGGGGGGTCTCGGAGCTTGCCGCCCCCGCGAGAGCAGGCGGCCACCCGCAGGCTGGGAGCGCGCCGGCGGCCCCCGCGGGGCCCCGTCAGAGCTCCACCTCGAGCTCGGGCGCCTCGCCGTCGAGAGCCAGCGCCCGCCAGAGGCCGGGCCCCCAGAGCGCGGCGGCGGCGGCGGCGAGGGCCAGGGCGGCCGCTGCAGCGAGGGCCTGCTGCGAGTCCAACAAGAAAGGGGCCCAGGGGCAGACAAATAAAGACTCACACAAATCCCAGGGTATTCCATACTTTCATATTCATTTTCTGGGGGGGGTCCGTCTTCCTCCCCGCTTCCCATATTTGCCCAGATTTTCCTGGGGGTCGACGATGAATTGTGTCTGTGTTCTTTCTCCTCCTGGAAGAGGCCAGCCCTTTAGAGTCAACCCGTACAAGGCCCCCACCCTAACGTGGCAAATCCCCAACTGAACCCCACCCAGGCCCTGTCGTCACTGCGCCAAAGCCAACCTGACCCATTAAAGCTAGCGTGACCAACGTGACAAACGGCTCGGCGCCTGGGCGGCAACAAGATGCTGACTCAGAGATGTGGCCCACGCACAAGCCGGAGCATGATTCCGAGACGTGCGTGCCGCCGGGATGCAGGTGTCGCGCCCATTTCGCGCGGGCCGTGCTCGGAGTCACCGAGGCCTGGGTCACGTTGGGTGGGCAGTCCACGTTCGGGGGGGGGTCGTATAATAAGGACGCACGATGAGGAGGAGGAGGAGGAGGAGAAGATCATGGAGCTGTGGGGTGGAGGAGGACAGACGGAGGCAAGAGAAGGATGGAGGAGGAGGAGGAGGAGGAGGAGGAGGAGGAGGAGGAACCTCATCCTCACCCTCGCCAACAGGCGCACGCACCTTCTTCTATATACAGAAACTCCCGAAATAAGGACGCACGATGAGGATGCAAGGGCCTCGGAAGGCCGTGTCGACACCGTGCGGGCGGGACGCGGCCCGCGAGAGCGGCCACGGCTGGGCCGAAGGGGAAGGGTGCAAGGGTGACCTTGCGAAGCCGCTCATCCTTACCATGCGGGTCGGCTGTACTTGTGATCGCTCGGACGTCCATTCGCCGTGTCCTTTTCCGATGCCATGCGCTTATTTTTATATATATATATATATATATCTTCGCAAGATGATCCAAGATGCTCCGCGATGGTCCTCCCCCCGCCACACTGCAGACGTCCAGGCGATGCCAGGCTTAGGGCGTGAGTGGTTTAGGGGGGGTCCTCTTCCAACCGCCTTTTTTTCCCTATTCGGGGAAAGGGTTCACTCACGGCTCCAATGTTCCCTAATCAGAAACACCCTCTCCCCCAGGTGACCGGCAGCCAACCAGGACCAATGAGGGCCCCCCCTCACCATCTCTGTGAAGAAACAATACAACATCCACGTTGGGGCAAATTTTTGGGCTATGAACGGGAGGCCGCGAGCACTTTGGATTGTTTGTTACAGGGACGGCGGGGGTGCCCGCACATTGCCTGCTGCGCGCAGGGCCAGCATCCTGACAAAAACTGAACAACATGCACTTCGAGGCAAACTCTGGATCATGGGCGGACGCCCCGCGATCACTGCAAATTTGTTTTTGACTGGGACGGCGGGGGTGCTGGCATGATTAGTGCCTACTGGATGCAGGCCCAGTAGAAACCATGATGGCCTCCCTGCCGCCACTGTGCACAGGTTGTCGACAAGGATGGTGGGGGCCGACATGCTTCCCGATGTGCGCTGTCACGTGCGCGGGCGCACCCGGCACGGCACGTTCTGCGCGTACCCGGAACGTGGCGCGCCTGGCGCGGCTGGAGCATGCGGCACACATGGCGCACGTAGCGCATCTGGCGAGCGAGTCGTGCCTGGCACGCTTGGGCCCCAGGGGCGTGGCGCACCTCGCCCCAGCGTCGCGCGCATGGGGTCTGCGCTGATTCTTTATAGCTGTCCATGCATCGACGACCGCTGAATATGCTGAGGATCGGCTGCTACTTATGTGGTGGGAGGGCGCGTGGGAGTGAGCGAGAAAGCCTGCGGGCGGGGAAACTGTTTGATCACTTCCCCTACCTCCTCCGTCGAGAAAGCCGACAACATGGATCCTCCCTGGGATTTGACAACATTTTGGCCTCCTGAGGGGGCAACGTTAATTGAGGAGCCCCCCTCATTTGATCAATCTTCTCCAAGATGGCCCCCAAGCCTCGCAAGGGTGCCGAGAAGGCCAACACCATTGATTTTACCAAGGTGTTTGCAACAATTTGGCCTCGGGGGGGGGGCGGTGATTCGCTACGGCCCATCCGTTGATCGATCTCCTCCAAAATTGCCCCAAGATGGCCCCCGAGGCTCCCAAGGGTGCCCAAACACTGCCCCAAGAGGTGCCCAGGAGGCCCCAAGATGCCCCCATGAGGCCCCTAAGATGCCCGCAAGAGGCTCCCAAGAGACCACCAGAGGCCCCAAGGGGCCCCCCCAGAGTGACCCAGACGCCCCGAGAGGCCCCCGAGACTGTCAAGAGACCCCCAAGACGCCCCAAGAGGCCTCCAAGAAGCTGTCGAAAGACATCCAAAGAGAGTCCGAGAGGCATCCAGTGCCTTTCTGCTCACACTCCTCCTCCTTCTCCTCCTCATCCGCCGATTCCTCGTCCGTCCTCAACCTTCCTCCCCCTCTTCCTCTCCCTCCTCCTCCTCCTCCTCCTGCTATCCTACGGTTCCTCCTCCATCCTCCCCCTCTTGCGGTACGACGTCTTACCCATGATCAAGGCAACTCGCGTGGGCATCGTTTCTGGATGGGCTGGCGTGGTTACGCGAAGTGTCTAGGATTATCAAAGCGAAGGTGCGTGGCTGAGGTGGGGTTCCGTGGTGCGGATTGTTGCTGGGCTGTTGCGTTGTTGTCGTTGTCCTCGCCCGCGACCCGCACGCGACCCACCTGCGACCCACCCCGCGACCACTCCGCGACCCACCCTGCGACCCACCCTGTGACACACCCGCCACCAACCCACGTTTCTTTGATGAGAAATCGACAACTGCGGCGGGCTCGTCATGTAATGTATAAAATGAATCGGAGCCTGCGGCGGGCATCTTCAGAGCTTGTCGGACTGCCGACGAACCCGCCGCCCCCTCACTCTTATCCGCAGTTGCGTGGTGCTATGTCCAAGCCGCTCGGGCCAAAAACAATGCACTGTGCGTGTGCGGTCGGGAGCTTCTGTCGGCGGTGGACAAACCTCCCTTTAGTAAACCTCCCCTTAGTGAAAACAGCCTGGGGCGGAAACCGACGGACCTGGACCCGCAAACATGACGGCCGCGACGTCCTCTCGCGAACGGAAAACGGCCAATTCCTTAATCGACGTGTCAGGGTAGGAGGTCTATCCACCTCCGATTCTGCATCGCGTGTCGCCGCGGCGGCTCCGGCGACACGCCATCTGTACACGTCGGTCGGAAGAAGTAGGTAGAAGCATGAAGTAGGAAGGCGGGTATAGTGGATTGGGTCCAGGTTCCCCCAGAGAATAACAAAACACAGCAAAAGCATGCAGATCCTTGAAGTTGGAAGGCGCTCGAAGCAGATTGGCACCTGGGAATCCAGAGATCCCTGCTTTCAACGACCGGCGTGTACGCCTTGCGAGTGGAACGCGCGGCGCCCCGCTGCGCAGGGCGGGGGGTCTCGGAAGAGCTCGTAACGTGGCCGCTCGGGAGCGGAGGCGTGGGCAGCGTGTCGCGCCGCCGCGTGGTGGGCCAGCGGAGCGGCACGCCAGGAAACAGGAGGAGGAGGAGGAGCAGGAGAAGAGGAAGATGAGGAGGAGGAGGAGGAGGAGGAGGAGGAGGAGGAGGAGGAGGAGGGAGGAGGGAGGAGGAGGAGGAGGGAGGGAGGGAGGAGGGAGGAGGGAGGAGGAGGAGCTCCTGACCGCAGCCGCCACAAAGGATGGGACGGCCCCCTCGCGGTGGACCCACAGCGGGGCGAGGCGCCGCCGCTGGAGGGCACGCCGAGGCTCGGCGACCGCCGAGCACCGGCGAAAGTGCCCGACGACCTCGGGGCCTCGCTTCCCACAGGGTCGCCCCGTCCGTGGATGCTCCCCCTCCGCCTGGCCGGCTACGGTTCACATGGCGCCCACTCTGCGCCTCCTCCTTCTCCCGTGTGAGCACGGGCGCGCGGATCCAGCCCCAGGGGCACTCACGAGAGCACCACACAAGGCGCACGGTGTCTCCCGCACAGGACTTGCGCGAGCCCTCTCTCTCTTGAGGGCAAGACTTGTGTCAGTATCCACTGCAGCTTAGAGTTTCGGGATCCCTTCCTCGTAAACCCGAGGCGCACTGGATATGGATAAAATCTGGCCCCTGGAGGCTCGCATTGAATTCACATCCACTGCGCCTCAGCCTTGCGGCGCCACTTGCAAGAAAGTCCAAGACGCACCTGATATGGATACAAACTTCGGCCGCACCTTCTGTGCAGAACAGTCAGACCCCCAACGTCATGATTCTTCCATAACGTCGACCCCCTAGGTCTCGGATAACTCCCCAGGACCTTATTTTTATTCCGAGGAGCTCCCTGGACGGTCCCGAAGCCCCGTGAGGGCACCTGGAGGCCTTCCCAGTACAATCAACCACGTATCAGAAGGATGCGCGGCAGGGATGCAAGGGCCTTGGAGGGCCACGTGAACGTTTCTCAAACGAGGTTGGCCAGCGAAAGCGGCCAAGGAGGGACCGAGGAGGTAGCAAGGATGCAAGAGGGGACCCTTGGCGGTGGACAAACCTCCCTTTAGTAGACCACACTTTGGTCAAATTTCGGCCTAGAACCGAAACCGACGGACCAGGAGCCGCAAAAATGACGGCCGCGACGCCCTCTCGCAAACCGGAAACAGCCAATTCGCTAATCGACGTGTCAGGGTAGGAAGTCTATCAACATCCGATACCCTTGGGAAGCTTGCCCCTCCTCACTGTGGGCGTCGACTGTAGCGAAAAACCTCCCGCCGTGACTCCTTCATGCCTCGAAGGGGTCCCGGGCCGTGCACGGCTTCCCCCCAGGGCCGTAGGCGACCCGAGGAGGAGGAGGATGAGGCGGAGGAGGAGGGGAGGGAGGGGGAGGAGGGGGAGGAGGAGATGTAGAAGGAGGAGGAGGAGGAGGAGGAGGAGGAGGAGGAGGAGGGAGGAGGAGGAGGAGGAGGATGAGTAGAGGAGGGATGATGAGGAGGAGGTCCAGGAGGAGGTGGAGGAGGGAGGAGGAGGAGGAAGCAAGGAGGAGTAGATGGAGAAGGAGGAGGAGGAGGAGGAGGAGGGACGAGGAGGAGCAGGAGGAGGAGAAGGAGGAGGAGGAGGATGGGTCGCCTAAGCCCTCCGGAGGAACCCTCCAGTCCTGGGGACCTCGCCCCTGAGGGCCTGGTGCGGCCGCCGCTCGGTGGCCTCGGCCGGCGCGCCCCCGGGATCGCGCCCGGCGCTCGTGGCCTCGGCCGCGGCGGCGGGGGCAGCCGCCTCCTCGCCGCCGCTGCCGCCGGGGCCGCGCGGCAGCTCCTCGATAAGCGGCTCCTCGCCGTCGTCGTCGGCCTCCTTCTGGGCATCTTCTCGGGGTGGAAGGCGCACGGTGAAATCCACATGCTTTTTTTTTTTTGCTGGGCCCACCAAGGTCGGTCCGAGGAGGCAGCGGTCTTCTCCCACACCCCCCGACGGAGGATCGATCCGCCACGGTGAAATCCACATGTGCTCTTGCACCTCGAACAATTATCCACCCGTCTTGTGTGTTCCACCCCTTGCAGATTCGAGCCTCGAAGATCCATCGAAACGGCATTTTTTGGAGTCCACCCTTTGCCCTCCACCCGGAAAAACTGCTCGGTGCTTCGAGACTGCGATCCGACACTCCCAGAACAAAAAACGAGCGGTGGGCTTTTTGGCAGTTTCTGGCCTCCAGGGGCCCTCGCAAAGCCCCAGCACCGTCAAACAACGACTCGTGACGAAAAACCGGCCATAGGAAGGAAGTTTAGACCTCCAGGGCCCACGCATCGGAATAATGGAGCAGCCAGACGTCTGGGTAACGAGGTTCTTCTCGTCAGCGCTAACGGGGGTCAAGACCCTGAGATCCCGGCGTCGCAGTGTTTTCACAACGGGCGCGTTCGCCAGGCTTCGGGCCCTAGATCCATCACGGATGTGTCTGACTCGTGGAATGCCAGAGCAGGATGCGGACTGGGGCTCCCGTCGGAGATGTGAACGAAGTTTCAGGGTCCACAGGACGGAACTCACGCAACGGGGGTCAGCCAATCGATCCCCCGTGGCTGGCCCCGTCTGGGAGCCACCTGGGGCCGACTCCCCCCCTCCGCCCTCCCCCGGCCCAGGCTTGGGAGTCACCGAGCGGCCAGCTGGGCTTCGCGCCAAGGCCGTGGCCGGCCGGGGCCCGTGCGTTCCCTCGGGAGCGACCAAGAGGGGGGCGTCCGAGAGGGGGGGGGGGGGGGGGGCAAATCATGGCCGGCGGCATGTGCGCGGCACAGAGGGGGCCCGGGGACGTAATGAAACGAGAAGAGGCGCCATGAGGTCCGAAGAAGCATCATGGCCCACGCAATGATATCCACCCCCCCCCAGTCGCCACCCCCCTCTGTGCCGCCCCCGAGCCAGGTGGGCTTCGCGCCAGGGCCCTGGCCAGCCGGGGCCCGTGCTCGGGGAACGAAGAATGACACAAACATAAAAACTCGGAAGTCCGCGCGGAGCGCGCCGAGGGGCGGCGCCGGAGGCGCCGCCAGGGGGCCCCAACGCGCCGATCCGAGAAGTCCGCGCGGACCTCCGAGTTTTGATGTTCATGTCATTCTTCGTTTTTCCCTACGTGCTCCCCCGCGCGCTCGCCACCTTCCACGCGCCCGCACATCCTGCTGCACCCCGACGCGCATTCCCACATCTTCGCCGTCGCAGACCAAACTCCCTCATCAACTTCCACACCTCGTTTGCGTTTTTTTGTTTTGTAACATAACAAAATAACAACGAAAACGCAAAAACATAAACTTCTGGCGCTCCGCGCGGATTTCTTGGATTCGCGCTGGACCCCCCTCCCTGGCGCGCGGAGCGCGCCAGGGGCGGCGCGGGAGGCGCCGCCGGGGGGGGGGGGGGGGCCCAGGCGCGGATCCAAGACATCCGCGCGCAGCCCCAAAAGTTTGTGTGTATGCTGTCTCTTCTTCTTCAAGTGGTGCAGTGGTGCGCTCCCGCTCCTCGGCGTCGCCGTCGCGCCCGGCGGGCCTGGGCGCCTCCGCCGGGGCATCGCTGCTCGACGAGTAGGAGCAGGGCGACGGGCTCCGCCTGCCAGCGGCCTCGCCGGAGCCGTCGCCCTCGTCCTCGCCCTTCCTCTTGCCCCGGCCCTTGCCCCTGCTCTTGCCCTTGGCAGAAGGCCCCGGAATTAGGTCGGGCACGTCCTCCTACAGGGGTAGATTGAACGAAAAAATCAGACATACCCAAAAATACTAAAAACATAAAAGCACGAGATTAAAAAAGTCATCCCCAGACTATTTGCTTAAAACTATTTTTGAATAGTCCCCTTGTAGAGGGATAGGCCCGACTTAACCCCAGAATCGAATCGACATGTCGGATCGGCGATCGACATGACTCGGGTCGGCGGAAATCGGCAGCCGAGTCGGGAGGAGTCGAAGCGGCAGAAATGGGCGGGCTGGTACGCATCCAGTGAGACATCGGAGCCCGAATCGGAATCCCAAGTCGAATCGAACTGGAATGGGAATCCATCGAAATCGAGTCCAATCGAGTCGGGCGAATCGAAGCGAGACCCGCCTTGGCCACCATCACCGCCTCCAGGAGACGCTCCACCTCAGAGTCCTTCCCACGCGTGACGTGCGAGGCCAGGGTCAGGGCCTGCACGGCCTCCTTCACCTGCTTCAGGACGAGCAGCGAGGCCCCCTTGCGCATGAGAGCCTTGGCGGCGCGGCCATCCATGGCAAGCGCATCGTCCGCTCGCTTGACGGTGGCTACGAAGTCTTCGTCCCTCAGGGTAGACTTGGCCAACTTCAGGGACACGAGCGTCAGGTTGTTCAGGCAAGCCAGTCGGGTGTCGAACAACTCACGGGGCACAGCCACGAGCTCCCTCCGTCGGAATCTTCTCGAAACCTCCTCGTACTTGCCAGCCTTGACCTTCACGATGTCTGCGGTCCCAAGGTCTTTCACGACATAGTCGCCGAAATGCGGGTGGGCCATGTCCACGATGCCGAACCCCTCCCTGCCCTGGTGCTCATAATACACCAGGTCGTCGTTGGCCAGCTCCTTCGGCTCCGTCCTTCGTTGGCCCTCCAGGGCGGCCAGGGCGCGGTCGCACGCTGCGATAGCCTCCTCTGGGGGGACATAGTGGCACGGATGCAGCTGCCCCACGGACCGCTCCTGGGGGTGCGTTATGCCACAGATTCCCATGCAAATCCATCCGTGGCGACGGGGGCCCCAAAAGACGAACAAGCGAGGGAAAGATCCCTGGCATCTTAACAGGAGATCTGTCGACCCCTGTCCCAGGCTTCGTGGGGCCCTCGAGTGGTCCAAGGCTCTGAGGCCCTCACCCTGGGATATACGATAGGGAGGGGGGGGGGCGGCCATCCTCGACAGGGGTGCGCCCGAACAGCCCCTCTAAGGGTGTGTCCCAAGGCATCGCCCCCCTTCCCTGAGCAGCCAAACTCTTCGGGCGGAGCTCGGAGATCGGGGGAGAACAAAACACCGCCGGCGGCGCGGCCCGGGAGGCCCCCGGCAGGGCCCCGTCGCGACCACGGTCTGCTTGCCACGCCCTCTGCCTCTGGGGGCCCTCGCCCGTCCCCAGAACCTTCATTTCTTGTCTTCTTTGTGAACAACTCCTCCTCCTCCTTTCCCCTCCTCCTCCATTTCCTCCTCCTCCTCCTTCTCCTTTCTCCTCCTCCCCCTCCACCTCCTCCTCCTCCTCCTCCTCCTTTCCCCTCTTCCTCCTCCTGCTCCTCCTCCTCCTCCCCTCCTCCTCCTCCTCCTTCCTCCTCCTCCTCCTCCTCCCTCCTCCTCTCCTCCTCCTCCTCCTCCCTCCTTCCTCCTCCTCCTCCTCTCCAGGCCTCCTCCTCCTCCCCCTCCTCCTCCCCCCAGCCCTCTTCCGGGGCCAGCTCTGCCTCCCGAGCCTCGCTCTCGGACGGCCCCTCTCGGGGCGAGGGCACCGCCCGAGGCGCCGAGGCGACGGCCCTGCGGCCCTGCGGCCTCCCCGCGGCGCGAGAATGCTCGACGACATGTCTCGGGGGCGCGCAGACGTGGCTCAGCGATCCGTGGATTTGGCGCGCGGTCGCCGAAAACATAGATCGGGGGAGGTGCCCTCCCCCAAATGCGGCCGGTGCCGCCTCGCTCGGCGGCGGGAAGCTCCACAAGTTCCCATGGAAACGGGGCCCGTCGCTGATCCACGCCTCCTTGATCCATGTTTGCGATCGCCTGAACGTTGGAGCGGCCCTCCGCTGCAGTGACCTTTTTGGTGTGGGCCCACTGGGGTCCCCCGTTCGTCGAGCGCGATACGGCAGTACAGTGGAGGCCAGTCCACAAGAAACCTTCCACAAGAAACCCAACCCTTGATTTTTGGTGTTGGAACGTCACGCTTACCATAGCAACACCATCGAAACCCCAGAAACCTAGGGCACCCTGGAGGGAAATAGGGTGTTTCTTGGCATGGATTTCAACTGGACGCGTTAGAATGACCCTTCGCCGCAGTGACCTTTGGTGCGGGCCCACTGGGGTCCCCCGATCGCCGAACGCGATACGGTACAGTCAGCCCGTATCATAAGGACGCGTGATAAGGAAGCAAGGGCCGTGGAGAGCCATTTCGAGCGGGGCGCGGCCAACGAAAGTGGCCACGGATGGGCCGACGGGGCAAGCATGCAGGAGTACCCTTTGGGAGGTTGCCCATCCTCACCGTGCGGGTTGACTGTACACGTTCGCGTGACCCTTCGCAGGAGTACCCTCTGGTGCGGGCCCGCCTGGGTCCCCCGTTGGCCGAGCGCGATGCGGCAGTAGCGTCTTGCGCGCTCGTGTTCGGTCCCCCGTGGCCCCCCCAAAAGCCGCGCACCCGAGGTCACTCTGACCCAGGGTCACTCTCTCCTTCTCCTCCTCCTCCTCCGCCTCCTCCTCCTCCTCCTCCTCGTCCTCGTCCTCGTCCTCGTCCTCGTCCTCGTCCTCGTCCTCGTCCTCGTCCTTCTCCTCCTCCTCCTCCTCCTCCTCCTTCTCCTCCTCCTCCTCCACGTCCTCCTCCTCCTCCTCCTCTTCCTCATTCTCCTCGTCCTCCTCCTCCTCTAGACATGTCTGAGCCTTGCGTCCCTGATCCTCGTAGCGCTCTACCGCCAGCGGCAGGTCGGCAGACCGGAGCGCCGCGTTGCCCGCCTCCTTCGCCTATCGGGGGGGGGAAACAACATCGTGGCACGAGCAAGAAGACGAGCCGAAGAGGCCCTCAAAGGAGGCCCCCTGAGAGGCCCAGAGGGCACCCGAGAGGCCCAGAATAGGTCCCCAAGAGGCCCCCAAGAGGCCCAAAAGAGGTTCAAAAGAGGCCCCCAAGAGGCCTGAACGCAAAACAGGTCCCAAGAGGCTCAAACGAGGCCCCCAGGGGGAACCCAGGAGGCCTCAGAAGGCCTCACCCGTCGACTTCATTCCTCATCTGGGGGTCGGCGGAATCGCACAAGCCACTTGAATCCGCCCGCCCACCAGACCGAATGGCGTGTGGGATTTAACTGCGAGTGCTCCTTACAAGGCTTCAGCCACCGCCCCCTTACACAGGGCTTTAGCCCCCCCCGTTCCCCCGCCCCCCCCCCAAAGCCCTCCACCATTCCTCCGCCCGGCTGCGCCATCGACCCTTCCCGAGCCTCAGAACGGCTTCACGGCGGCTTCCAAGACGAGCTCGATGTTCAAATCCGTGAGGCGACGCTTTCGCAGCGCATTCTGCAACGCCCCAAAGTGGTTTCGGTTTAGTGCATGACCCCCAGGACTGTTGCTCAGGGCCGTCCCCTGAGAGCTGGTGGGGGCGCCACACCCGCGACCAGCGGAGGAGGAGGAGGAGGAGGAGGATGAGGAGGAGGAGGAGGAGGAGGAAGGGAGAAGGAGGAAGAGGAGGAGGAGGAGGAGGAGGAGGAGGAGGAGGAGGAGGAGGGGGAGGAGGAGGAGGAGAAGGAGGAGGAGGAGGGGGAGGAGGAGGAGCCAGCTCCCGGGGCCCTCCAGGGCGCCTCCGGGGCCCAACTGCGCGGCCCAACTCTGCCCGAGCAGAAGCCGTAGGTGTTCGTGATGCTTTTCGCCTCGCCAGGGGTCGCCTGGACGCCTCTTCTAGCCGACACGACATCGATCTCGCCTGGGCCGTGTTCTAACATGTACATTTCGTCGGCGATTTGGGCTGTTCTCGGCGTGAGTGCTGTCCGATTCTGGGCCCAAGTGAAGTCCCCCCAAACAAAGGGAGCCAAAACCAGCCCAGATCCGGGCCCGGTTTCGATGCAAATGCGAACGGGGCTCGGGCCACCCTGGGATGCTCGCGCTTGAGCCGTCCAGAGACCTGCCTGGGCAGCCTCCAGCCCGTGATTGGGCTCCTCCTGGGCCCTCTTCAGGAGCCTCTTCGGCCCCCGAAGGCGCATCTTGGACACGTGGAGGGGCCTGCACCAGTTTCGGCGGTTCACACGAAGCGTCTTGAGCGATGGCAGAAACAGCAAGTTTGCGAAGACTTCTTGGATCGCCGCTGGACTCCCCTCCCTGGCGCGCGATGTCCGCCAGGGGCGGCGCCGGAGGCGCCGTCACGGGGGGCCTAGGCGCCAATCCACGAGAAGCGTACGGACCTTCGAAAATTGATGCTCATGTCGTCCAAGTGAGGGGGCCGAGCGGTCGTGCCATTGTCCCCGGGTGCGCGGCAGAAAGGGCGCTCCGTCCTGCGAGCTCTGCTGGTTGCCCAGCCCGCGCCCCGCCCGCGACTCACCCGCGACCCACCCCGCGACCAACCCCGCAAGCCACCCCGCGATTTACCCTGCGACCCGACTGCGACCCACCCGCCCGGGGCGGGCTCGTTGCGTAATGCATAAAAGACAAATCGGCTCCTGCGGCGGGCATTTATCAAAACTCCACAGACTGCCGACGACACAGCCGCCCCACTCTTATCCGCAGTCGCGGGGTGCTGTGTCAGAGTGACGGAGACGAACAGCAATGCATTATCCCTGATGCGTGGCTGCAGTGGAGATCCACGGTCCGTATCATTGTTGTCTTTGTTTTACTTGTTGTTGTTGCTGCTGCTGATGTTATTGTTTTTGTTTTTGGTGTTGCTGTTGTTGTTGTTGTTGTTGTTGTTGTTGTTGTTTTGTTGTTGTTATTGTTATTGTTGTTGTTGTCGTCGTCGTCGTCGTCGTTGTTGTTGTTGTTGAACATTATTTATTCTAAAGAATAATTATTGTTGGGCCCCCTGGTGCGCGCCCCCCCTGCGCCGCCTAGGCCGCAGCTACATTTTCATCATTTTCGTGAGGAAGCCTCAGAAAAGAGGGTGTGTACAGGATCCGGTTGTTTTGTTGTAATCCGCTTTCCCTTGCAAAAAACAATAGAAAATGACATTTCTTGTTCTAATATAATCAAATTTCAAGAATCCCTTGCAAAAAATAAGGTAAAGTGGACATTCGCGCGCGCAAGACGAAATCCTTCCAAAACCTTAGTGTTCGCAGCGATTTTAACATAAAAACATCAAAAAACCAATGGTTTTTCAACAAAAAACTGTCAAAATCTCATCCCGCGCGCTCTTGCGGATTCGTAGGAAACCCAACACTTTTTAAACATTTCTGTCAAACGGGCTTTTGCGAGCAACTTTTTCGAACTTCTGCAACAACGGTTGCGCACCTGCCAGGGCCATCATCCCTGTCAAATAATACCATGCGGGACACATTCGTTTTTTCTTCGCGCGCGCACGCCGTCGTCGTCGGCCGCGGGGCCCTGAATAGTAGCCACGGTCGTCCGCATGCCACGAAGTGAAGTGTCCGAACGTCATAGGGCGGGAAGCTGGGTGTGGGTGGTGGCGAAGAGTCGTTTGGAAATTTGGTAGAGCTTGAACCGGCCCCCCCCACAAAGTGGGGGTATTGCCCGCCTCCTATGAAAACCCTGGCACTGGTGAGAACGGAGTGTCCCCAGTCTTAAATGATTGTTATTGTTGTTGTTGCTGTTGTTGTTGTTGTTGTTGTTGTTGTTGTTGTTATTGTTGTCGTGCATGTTTGCGTGTTTGTTGTCGTCGTCCTCGCCCGCGACCCGCTAACGACCCCCCGCGACCCCTCCCGCGACCCTACCCCGCGACCCACCCCGCGACCCACCCCGCGACCCACCATGCGACCCACCCACGACCCATCTGCGACGGCTCGCCGTGGAGAGTGTGAGAAAATGACGGCCTGCGGGGGCCTTCTTCAGACAGCCGCTTTGGCCAGGAGATGAGAAATGCTCGAGTCTCCAATGCCATCTTGTCGCCTCTTGCGAATCAACGCGAATCGACGCTAAATCTACGCTAATCTACGCTAATCTACGCTAGATCGACGTGACTCGACGCTGCATCGACGCAACATCGGCGCTATCTCACCGACTCCCCCCCGATACTAATCGACACCAATCGACGTTCAAGATGGATTTAAAAGGCTATATCCGGCCTCCAGGACTCGATACCGAGAAAAGGTGCCCTTTGACCTAGGACCGATCGTCCTGGCATTCCTATCGGCCCGCCACGAAATGATCGCAAACCCCCAACATGTTCGAATAACACAAACAAGGCTCTTACAACATAAGCCCGACGTGGTGACACAAGACACTCCCAGCCAGACAACACAAACATGTCGCGCAGACCACAACAGGCTGTTAGAACATTCTTTGGTGGGCCTGTCGGCGAGCCCGCTTGGTCCCCCGAGCCTCGGCCGCCTCGGCGAGGCCGGCCACGCCGCCGACCGCGCCGGCCGCGGCCTCCGGCACCATCGCGGGTGCGGCGGCCGCGGGGCTCCGCCGGAGTGGCGCGTCGGCCCGAACCCAGGGGCTACCTGGAGGCGAGGTGCCTCTAAGCGCGCGCCTCGGCTGCTTCACTGTGGAGTACTAAGCCGCTTGTCATTTTAATCTGGGGCCAGGATTCGGTCGGGCGTCCACCTACAGGCTGATTTGGGATGGAAAAATTTACAGGTACCCCCGAAAGCAATCCAAGATGCTGCAACATCATCAAAAAATTGTCCCCCCATATTTCTCCTATGTTTGATGATTCCCGACTTAAGGGGAGACAAATTCACCTGCATAACGCTCCCACCCCCCATCCCCCGGTCCGCCGTCTCTTCGAGCAGCGCTGTGCCGCAAAGGCAAGCACATGAGTCCCGACTTGCGTGACGACATGATTCCTTTTGGGCCTCTCCGCGCCACCCGCCCCCCTTTCCCCTTCCATGCAAATGAACTCGCCGAAATTTGACCAGGAAAACGGCCCATTGTTGTAGAATCGGGAATGGTTGCTTCGTGCGTCGCCACGGCGGCCCCAGCCACACGCTATGCCCTGCGAGCGGATAGCGAGTCCATCGTCCATCCGCCCCGCGGTTTGAAGCCTCTCGGAAGCCCACAACAAATGAGCACCGCGAAGCTCGATCTGCGAAGCTCGGTGACAGATGGAGCGAAAGGCCCAGACACCCGACGCCGTGATTCTCTGGGAGCGAAGCCCCATGGAGGTCTCGGTCACTTCCCTTGCGCCGGCTTCTTCATCCTGAGTCACGTGTGTGTATGATTGAGGGCCCGGCCGCTGCACGCGCTGTCTTTGCGCTTTCTCCGCCTCGTCGCCGCGCGCGAGGCCGCCACCGCCATAAAAGGTTTGCGTGCGTGTGTGTGCGTGTGTCCCGCGTTGCTACTCCGCCCCGCCGCCCGCGGACGCTTGGGACGCTTCGCCCGCTGCCCCCCGCCCCACCTCTCCCCGCCCCCTGGCCACCTGGACTCGGGCGGCTACGCCGCAGTAAGTACCCCAGTCACTGCCAGCCATCTGGCCGCTGCTCCCGCCTCCGCACGGCTCAGTGCTGTGCCTTCTCCTCGGTGCGCCGCCGTACGTCGTTCGTGGTTTCTCACTGTGCCCCCCGCCAGCTCCAGCCGCTGGCTGCCGCTCCCCGCCACCCTTGCCACCGTGGTTCGCCACGGCGGCCCACCGCGCTCTGGCCCTGCGGACCTGGCTGCTGCTGCCCCCCCGGCTGCTCATCGTCGAACTCATCGGCGTCTAAGCGTCCCATCTTCCTCTCGGCCGTCCCCCCCCCTCTTTGCTCGCGGCCAATTCGCTAGGTAGTGCCCCTATCTAGCTTCTCGCTGGAGCGGAGTTCGCCGCCTCGCCGCTGACGAACAAAGTGTGTGTGTGTGGTGTGTGTGTGTGTGTGCGTGTGTATGTGTATGTGCGTGTGTGCGTGTGTGCGTGTGTGCGTGTGTGCGTGTGTGCGTGTGTGCGTGTGCGTGCATTGTGTGTGGTGTGTGTATGTGTGGGAGAGAGAGTGTGTGTATGTGTGTGGGTGTTTGCGTGTGTGTGTGTGTGCGTGTGTGTGTGTGTGTGTGTGTGTGCGTGTGTGCTTGTGTGTGTGCTTGTGTGTGTGTGGTGTGTGTGTGCGTGTATGTATGTATGTATGTATGTATGTATGTATGTGTGTGTGTGCGTGTGTGCGTGCGTGCGTGCGTGCGTGCGTGCGTGCGTGCGCGTGCGTGCGCGCGCGCGCGCGCGCGCGGGTGTGGGTGTGGGTGTGGGTGTGGGTGTGGGTGTGGTGTGTGTGGGTGTGGGTGGGTGGGTGTGGGTGTGGTGTGTGGGTGTGGGTGTGTGGTGTGGGTGTGGGTGTGGGTGTGGGTGTGGGTGTGGGTGTGGGTGTGGGTGTGGGTGTGGGTGTGGGTGTGTGGTGTGGGTGTGTGGGTGGGTGGTGTGGGTGTGGGTGGGTGTGGGTGTGGGTGTGGGTGTGGGTGTGGGTGTGGGTGTGGGTGTGGGTGTGGGTGTGGGTGTGGGTGTGGGTGTGGGTGTGGGTGTGGGTGTGTGGGTGTGGGTGTGGGTGTGTGGGTGTGTGGGTGTGTGGGTGTGTGGGTGTGTGGGTGTGTGGGTGTGTGTGTGTGTGTGTGTGCGCGGATTGCTCTGCCCCAGGGCCGTGCAGAGGCCGAAGACATTAAAGACCTCCCGACGCACCGGGAGCGGGGGAGAGGGCGGGAGCGAAGGGGAACGCTGTGGGGGGCGGGGGGCAATATCGACCTGGAATCAATTTGCGATACATCGCCAGTGCTTAGAGTGGCGATGAACCCACCGCGCGATGTGGGGCGGGGGCGCTGCCGGGCCCCTGTCGGCGATCAGTGGGCGATTCGGAGTCGATGCATCCCCCCTGACTGGTTGACCCAATGGGGGGTCCAGCGAAAAGGGGGTGGTGCAATAGGTTTGGTGCAATAGCTCCGTGCGGCTGCAATAGATTTGGGCTGAGCAATAAACATCCCGGCGCACATGTATTGCTTTGTTATCGCGTGCAATACGTTTGCTGCAATATAATGCAATACGATGTCCTGGCGCCATACATTTGCAATACAATTGCCCCGAATCTATTGCACCACCCCTTTCAGCTGGACCCCTTTTGAGTCCTGCGCATTGCGCTCCGTCGTCTGCATCTCGGGTCATGTCATAACTCGGGTCCCCAGCAGGCGCTCGGGACGGCCCGGGCGTGGCAAGGCGCAGCAACGCGGGAGCGCATCCGAGTCTAGCAAAAACTGGCCCTGCGAGAAAAAACGCCAACATTCAAACCTTCTTTGGCCCTGCCCCCTCCCACCCTGAGCCTACCCCCCCAGCGCTCGGGGGAGGAAAAGGTACCCATGCCGCTACCCTTCCTTCGTTTCCCCCTGTTTGGGCCTTCTGGGAGGCCCTCGTCGCGACCGCTGGATTCGCCCCGAAATCTCGGTCAGAACGCACCCCCAAGGGAACGAACAATGACATCAACACAAAACCTCGGAGGTCCGCCCGGATTTCTCGGATCGGCATTCGACCCTCCTCCCTGGAGCACGGAGCGCGCCAGGGGCGGCGCCGAAGAGGCCGCCAGGGGGGTCCAGCGCGGACCAGAGAAATCTGCGCGGACCTCAGATTTTTTTGTTTGTGTCGCTGTTCGGTTCCCTATAGAGGTCCAGGGAATAGCGGTATCGGTACCTTCCGGTTTCCCCAAGCGTTAGGTCGGGCGTGTCCCCCTACAGGCGGATTTGGGAGAAAACAGCAAAAAGTAGCCCAATAATACCCAAACATGCTTGGTGCCCCCGAGGGAGGCAGGCGGAGCAGCGGCCTGGCCCTGTCGAACTCCTCCCGCGCACTGCCGCCTCGGCCGGCCCGCCGGCGGCACCGGATCGTGGCAGGGGACGGCGCTCGGCCGCCGAGGCGGCCGCACGCCTGGACGGGGCGCGCCCGTGCCTGCCGGAGGGAGGGCGAACGAGGAGCCCTGTGGAAAAAGAAAAAGCAAAACCAAATACGGCAGGTTCGTGTGGCGTCGGCGCGCGCACAAAGTTCTTGATAGAAACAAGGAACGGCGACACCAACACCAGAAGGGCGAGGAGATGCGAGGAGGCAAGGGGGGTCTCCCTGGTGATGTGGTCCTCCCCCCTCTCGCTCGAGACATCCCTAGCCTCTAGCTCGGGGAGGCATCGTGGAACTCCCCCCTGGAGGTGGGCCCACTGGTGGTGTTGGTGTTGCTTCTCCTTTCTCCGACTTGACACCGCTTCGGTCGTTCAATCTTGAATCGATCGCGGGCCCGATCGTTCTAGGTCGAATTCCGTCGGGTCCAATGGCGTCTCCGTGCCCCTCGGTGCTTCCGCGTCGTAGAATTCAGCCAGGCGACGCGGGCGCCGGGGCGCCGCCAGCGCGCCCTCGCCACAGGAACCCACACCGCAAACAGCAACAAAGAGACGACACGGCAGACGGCGCGGGGGGCGGCGCCAGAGGGGGGCCGCGCGAGAGGGGGAACACGCGCGCCGGGCGCGCGCCCGGGCCCTCAGGGAGCCCAGAGACGATGGGGGGGAGGGGGCGAGCGAGACTCAGGTCGGGCCTGTCCCCCTACAGGGAGATTTTGGACGAAAAATAAAAAATACCCAAAACAGATTCAAACGATGCCCAAAAATACAAAAACAAATAATAAAAAAAAACAATATATAGATATATATATATATATATAATTTTGACTATGTTTGAATATTCCCCCTGTAAAGGAACAGGCCCGACTTAAAGCGAGACGCATCCGACACCAGACGACGGCCTGCATCATGCACCGCGTGGGCGCCGAAGGATGGGGCCGGAGCGTCCAGCAAGTGCTAGCAAGGGACGAAGGCGCCGCAGCAAGTGCCAGCAAGTGCAGCAAGCGCCCGAACCGCCGAAGTGCATACGACCACCATGAGACTATGCCATTTTCACCGCAAGGTGACAAAACGCCTGACGAATCTGGGTAACATACTGGACCTGCGTGTGAGAAGCAAGTGCTGGCCAGCCGCTCCGGATGACGAGCGAGGAAGGGTAGAGAAATTGGGGAGCAGAGGATAGAAGAAGAGAACACCGCCGCAGCTGAAACCCCCGTTCTCGTATGCGGAGCTCACTCAGAAGGGTCGACGACTAGACACCGTAACCATGTCCATCCAGGGCCATCCCCAGACCTCTGGCGCATCCAACTTCTTAATCGTAGCATTTTTCTCCGAGTTCGGCTTCAAGGGGCTGCTGTCTGGCTTCAAGGCCATCAACCTTTGGTCCAGTCGGAAGGCGACACTCGGGGAAAGGGGTCGAGACGTCTGCACCACGGGCTGAAATGCGCCGACCCCTTGGGGTCACGGTGTGTGAGATGCTTCCCCCTCCCCAAACCCCTCCCCCGGGGGCGGGGGGCGAAAGGGCCAGCCGCACCCTTGGAGCCTCAGGGGGTCCCAAAGTGTGCCAAGAGGAACCCAAAAGGCCCCCCACACGGTCCAAGAGGGCTACGAGTCGCCGAAAGCTCGCTCCAAGACGCCCAAGATTGCCTCCAGACGGCCCCAGTCCCCCAAGACGCTCCAAAAAGCCACAAAGAGGCGTCCCAAGAGGCCCTCCAGGCCCTCCGGAAGCAAAAATCGTCCCATTCCCGGGGGGGAAACGTATATTTTGAGCACATTCGCCTTTTGGGCGTTCACGAGACTCACAACGGCCCAAGAAGCCTTCAAGATCGACCCAAGATAGCCGAAGAGGCCCCCAAGAGGGCTCCAAGACGGCCTAAGAGGGCCCCAAGACGGCCCCCAAAGCCTCCAAAAAGACACAGGAGGGCCCCGGGACGGCCCCAAGAGGAGGCCCAGAGGGGAAACCCGAATGGACATTTCAAGCACTCGACCCCGAAAAAACCTGAGGAGGCGCCAAGAGGCCCCCAAGAGATTCCCACGAGGCCCCCGAGAGGCCCGAAAGAGGCCCCTAGAGGCCTCAGCACGGCTCTCAAGAGGCCAGAAAAAAGCTGCCAGGAGAGCCCAGAGAAGCCCAACAGCACAGCCGCGACGAAATCCTAAGAAACTGAAACCCCAGGATTCCCCAGAATCGCGCGCGCGTTCCACAAACTTCGACTTTCACTCTTGCTGCCGCTCCAAGGGGTCAGCGGTGCGGCGTCAGCCAATGAATAGTCAATGCGGCGGTCGTCTAGGTCATGGATCTTGGCATGGTGCATACGCCCTCCTGGCAGAAGCCAGGAAGGTCTACACGACATCCTGCGGCCCTACGGCTCGAGACTCGGGATTGCCCTGGCCTGGCACGGTGGTGTATAGATGCCGTCTGCGGGACTCAGCCTTGAACGGAAGGGCGGAACAGAAAGTGAAGAAGACGGAGAGGCTGAGAAGTGAAGCAGGAATGAATGTGTTTTGTGCTTCCCCCCAAGAAGTGGTCTGTAAGGGTCACGTCTGGGCCACAGCGCCCCCTGGGTGCGCGGCGGCGCGGCAGACTAGCAACTGCTGCTTGGTAGGGTTTCCGTCATCTTTACGGCGCCCCCTTGCAGGGAGCAGGAAGGGGAGGAGGAGGAGGAGGAGGAGGAGGAGGAGGAGGAGAAGGAGGAGGAGGAGAAGCACCGGGGTTGGCGACGGGAGGCGGCTGGGCCCAAACCCCGAGACGCTAAGCAACGCACGAGCTGGCGACGCAGCGGTGACGGGTGGCGACTGGGCGAGAGCACATCCAATTTCTGGGGAGGCACGCAGGAATCGGCGGCGCGCCGGGGGGGGGGGGAGCGAGAAGGAGGAGGCCCTCTCAGAAGGCGGCGGGGCTTCTCAGAAGCGCTCCAGCCTACTGAGAAGTTGTCGTCTGTCTTCGGGGGAGGCCCAGGAAACCTCTCAGGAGGCCGGGGGGGCCTTCCAAGCCGTTCTGAGAGGGCCACCCCTTCTCACTTCCACCCACGGGCTCGCCGCCGAAAGAACCCCGTGGTCACTGCTTGGAGAACGAAGACGCAACGATCGTTGCGCTCGTGGCGGGCGCGCCGCGCTGCCAGCGATCGGAGCAACATGCGATCGGTGTGGCCAGCCGGGCTCCCGAGCGCCCCGGCGCAGCGAGCGCTCCGTCGGGGTCGCAGTGCCACCAGGCAGCGAGCGGCGCGTCCGCGCCGCTGGCAGTGATGGGGCTGGGGCATCCTCGGGTCCAAGCAAGGTCGGTGAAAGCAGCTGTAGGGTTCTCGGGCCGGGCGAAAGGGGGGGACAGCAAAAGGGGGGTTTGAGAATCAGCTCACGTAGCTGATTTTCCCGGCGCCTCCCGGCGCCAGGAGGCGCGGGGCCGAAACCAGATGCATGCAGCAGATTTCGTACCCCCCCCCTTTCCCTATCCCACCCTTTCGTCTGGCCCGAGGTTATGGTGCGATCTGGCCTTTGTACATCCACACGGGCGAGGGGAAGCACCCCTGGGAGTCAATGAGGAAAAAATGCGGAAGGGGGGTAGCAACGTACTCGCCCGTCCTTCACAACATCAGTCAATCCTACTCGTCACGAGAGCAGGTCGTCACGAGGAAGTACGACAATCTGCGCGGACAAAAAACATAACGTGCATGCGTGAAGGAAGATCGGCCATGCCAATAACTCAACGCCCGACAAGAAGGTACTGAGTGGAATGACCTCAGGTCCCCGAGGAGCCCTCGGCAACAACTGGGGTCTCTGAGGAGCCCCGGCATGTCCTCAGGTCCTGGACTTTTGCAAAGACTGCCCCGATGATTCGGGGACCAAGACCCCACGTCCTGGGCACTCCTGCGCGCTCCCTGGCACGCACCCTGAGATCCTTCAGTTCAGCGATCTGGCCCCTGAGCGTCTCCATGGCGACTGGAGAGGCGAGGATTACTGAACTGATGGATTCCGGCGTCCTTGCACACCGAAACCCATCAGTTCAGAAATCCTCGCCTCGCCAGTTGCCATGGAGACGCTCAGGGGCCAGATCGCTGAGCTGAAACCCGCGTGACGTTTCCAGGAGCCTCGGGAGCGTAGTCGCGGGCCGCAGCCTCCGACATTCTCTCGGGCTGGGCGAAAGGGGGGGATAGCAAAGGGGGGGTTGAGAATCAGCTCGCGTAGCTGACTTTCCCGGCGCCTCCTGGCGCCGGAGGCGCCCGTGTATCGAGGAATGGGCCCCTCGGTGGGGCCGAATTCAACTGCAAGCAGCAGATTTCGTAACTCCCCCTTCCCAATCCCCCCTTTTCGTCCAGCCCGATTCTCCGAGACGGCTCGGAGAGACCGCCCCGTGGCGATGCTCGCGGCCGCCTCGGGTGGCAGTGGAGACCCCGCGGGGCCAGCCCGAGGGGCCAAGACCACTGACAACCGCACGCTGGTTGTGTTTGTTTCGTGCATGCGACGCTCCTTGGAGAGGAGCTAGAAGAAGAAGAATAAGAAGCAACCACACAGACATAGTCTTCTGGCGCTCCGCGCGGATCTCTCGGATTCGCGCTGGACCCCCCCCTCCCTGGCGCGGGGAGCGCGCCAGGGGCTGCGCTCGAGGCGCCGCCGGGGGGCCCAGGCGCGGATCCAAGAAATCCGCGCGGAGCGCCAACAGTGTACACGTCGTTCATTTCTAATCGTGCTCATTTGAAAATGGTGCTCGTCTCTAATTGTTCCTGGCACCCTAGTGGCCAGGAAGAGGCCTGGGATAGAACAATTAGAAATGAAAGGATCTTGGCCCCAAGAAATCATAGAACCCTCGAGGAATTAGAAATGAACCATGTGTAACCTAAGCAAACTATCTTGAAATAAACTATGGCCATCTAAGCTAAACTAACTAAATTCATCTATGCTTGGCGGATTCCTGGGCGCCAGCCTTACAGATTCACAGCACTTTTGCTCCAGACCGACCATGCTGACAATCTGTGTGATTGCGGCCCAGAGCCGCTCGCATCTAGATGCCACAGCCTCGCACGGGTATCCACCGCGAGGCAATCACAACTCCAGTGCAAGTGTAGAAAGGCTCTAACAGTAGGGTGGGACAAAGGAAACCGAGGGAGGGAAGCTTGAGCATTGATGCAACAACGGTCGCAACGGCGCCCTCTCATCCTGACTCGCAGAGAACACCAGGCACGCCAGAGCAATCTATGCTTGGCGGACTCCTGGGCGCCAGCCTTACAGATTCACAGCACTTTTGCTCCAGACCGACCATGCTGACAATCTGTGTGATTGCGGCCCAGAGCCGCTCGCATCTAGATGCCACAGCCTCGCACGGGTATCCACCGCGAGGCAATCACAACTCCGAACTAGAGCGCAAACACTGAAACTTTGCGAAACTCTCACACTGGCCGTCAGGCCACATATCTGTACCCCCAGCTGTCTGGACCTGCCATGCGCGGAGCGCCTCGATCTTCAAGGCACGCCGACTTTTTCTGGAAGAGAGCTCGCCACCAGCGACGCGTGCGACAGAAGCTTGCACCTCGAGGTTAGCACGCGCCAACAGCTGGCCAGGAAACGCGGACAGATTTATAAATAGAGAACAGGGGAGGGAGGGAGGGAGACTTTGAGCAAACAGCCATGGATGGACGGCAGGGCAGCGACAACAAGGGATTCAAAGACGTGTGGAACACTGAACTGTACCCCCAGCTGTCTGGACCTGCCATGCGCGGAGCGCCTCGATCTTCAAGGCACGCCGACTTTTTCTGGAAGAGAGCTCGCCACCAGCGACGCGTGCGACAGAAGCTTGCACCTCGAGGTTAGCACACGCCAAAACGGACCGTGCCAAAAAACACGAAGTCGAATGGCCGCAAGGCCGTCATCATTTACTTATTGAGTGTTACATTGACAATTTGGACGCCATGGCTGAGACCTTACGGCACACGATAGCTTCATCGAATGCGCGGGCCAACTGCTGACACAGGCGGGAAGGATACGCCTCGGCTACGGCGGTCCAGAACCGTCGATCGGGCGCACGCCCCTCCAAACCTTGGTGGGGCAAACCAGTGCGACTGCAGCAGCCTTGAGTGCGCTGGCACAGCTTCACCAAGGAGGTCAAATCAATGTAAGTTCCTAGAAAGCTGGTGCGCTTCCGCCATGGGGTACCCCACTGGCAGAAGTCTGTACTGACGAAAGACCATCGCGTGGATCTGACAAGCGAGGCGACTGGCGGCGCGAGCCAAAGTCGAGAGGTGGACGGGTTTTCCATCGAACACGGCACCTGCATGCGGCGGGCGACGGTTAGAACCGAAACACTGAAGCGCATCATCTGATTCCCAACATCTACAGCGGCTTGTGCCGACGGTATCAAGTTGGGCAAGCCTAAGACACATGTGTCGGAGCGGAGACGGGGAGGACCAGGTTGGATATCTCTGGCGCGCGACCAGCTGCCACACGGCGTTCCCAGATGCACACCTAAAATGAGCCCGGCTTGGATCCAGCCCCGAATCAGACGTTGCCTCGAAACGTCACGGAGATCAAACAAGGGCCCGCGCTTAATGTCCCACGCTAGCACATGAGACCCCTTTCGCGCCATCGCTCGTGCGACGCGCCCAGAGCCTGAAAAGATCTCTAGGAAAACTCTCACAGTTAGCGAGCCTGGCACTGCAGGGCAACGAGCCTCCCTCAGAGAACCTCGCGGAGCACGCTGCGGCGGTCCAGCACGGGGTTCTCGTCGAACTCTGCCGTCTCGCAGGGCCGCGACTCCTCGCCGTCGAGTGGATATAGCACCAGGGCCCATTAGCGGCTGAGACGCGGGTCGCACCATTGCAAGGCGGCCAGCATTTGAACTCCACGCCAGTGGTCGACGCCCTCCAGGTACTGCCCCAACATTCTCCCCGCGAGTCTGCCGTCCAGCTCGGCGGCAGCCTCGGGAGCCAGCGGGATCCCTCTCTGGCCGTCGAGGGAGAGCGTCGGCTGCGTATGCAACCCTTGCTCTGCCAGCCAGTCGTTGACCTCGGCGCCCACCTGCTGGAACCTGGACGTCACTGTCTGCGTCCGCACTGTGCTCAGCTGTGGTACGTCCAGCGTCTCCGCTTCGGCCAGCTTGGCTCCGCCCCGGGCCAGCTTCCGCCACTCCACCACGTCGACCGCAGGCGTAGCCTGCGCCTTGAAGAGCGGCGGCGAGCCAGCCAGGGCGACGCAGAGAGGCCTCCGAAGCGACTGTGCTGACGTCGCCCGGCTCGGCGGCACTGAGCGGATCCGCAGGACCGAGCGGGCCTCCTCCGCCTGGGCCGCCGCCTGGCGACGCTCCAGCCTGGCCGTTTCCAGCACGAGCGTAACCAGCGTGCCGCAGCCCTCGCGAAGGTCCGTCGGCAAAGTTCCACTCACTAGGCAGCCAGCGGGCACTGAGTCGGAGCCCCGTCGCCGCGACATGTGCTGCCACGGAGCGCAGCGCGCCGCTGACGCCGGGGGCCGAGGATCGGCCCTTGCCCAGAGCCAAGACGGACGAGAGGGAGTCGGAGAGCAGGAGGTGGTGACAGTCAAAGGCCTTCGTGGATCTGCAGATGTGCTTTACCCCAAAAGCGATAGCCCTGGCTTCCCCCTCCACGATGTTGTCAGGCGGAGATCCCCACTTGTGCGAGCCCACCACCGCCCAACCTTCCTCACGAACCGCTTCGGGAAGACGTCCAGCGGCCCGCGTGCGGGCCTCGTTGTTAGCCTCCTCATCCCCCACGAACTGCTGGAAGTCCTTGGAGCTCTCTAGAGGCTTTGTCATGATCCCGTCGTCATCGGAGCCTGCAGCCCAAGCCCTGGAGAGCACCTTGTTGTCGCCCAAGAAGCGCCACCGTTCGGAGAAACAGCCCATCGAGCCCACGAGGTCCTTGTCGAGGTCCTTGCAGACCAGTCCGAAGCCCCAAAAGGACGCGTCCGTGCACATCACCTTAGAACTCCATGACACCTGCAGCTTCCTGGAAATCAGACACAGCAAACTCGAGAACGTATTTAGCTCCCAACGGACGGACTCCCAGAGAGGGACCGCGGTACAGTGGCCCAGCCGCCGAATAAAGGCATAGACGGACCTGAAGATCGACAAGTACTCACGGCAAAGAACTGCTACAAAGGTACAATGGCCCAACACTTTCTCAACTTCTTTTGGACTCACCACGGCCTTGCTTGTAAGACAATCGAGCGCCATGCGAAGTCTCCACAGCCTTGATCTCTTTGGTCGAATCTCTCTCTCTCTCGCCCTCGAATCTCCCAACCCAGGATGTCGGCATCATGATCACACATACAGACCTCATGAGTGGGTAACCCTCTGGACGTCAAGGCTGCGTTGACGAGCTTCACTGCGCGGGAAACGGCCTCGGGATCTGTACCCAAGGCGAGAAAATTATCCACATATATGGTCATCGCCAGTGGCTGCACCGGCGGCGCTACACTCTTGTCTGCAATGAACGGGACGTCGAGCAGCGCGGGGATTGAGCTCACGATCCCGCGGTGAATGGTCTGGCACCAATACAGCGCATGCGACCAGCCCATGGGCAGCACCGCCAGGACTGGCCACACACGGCTGCCAGGCGCGAGGGACCTTCCACCTAGGACACTCAGCCCCACATCACCTGCCTTCACCGCTGGCAGCGCGAAGTAATCCCGAAAAGCCTCAGGCAATCCAAAGTGATAGAAGGCGTCGCAGATGTCAACGTGACCGACGTAGAGCTGCTCACCCTCTGGCACGGCTAGCTCTCCAAGTGCAGAGCCTGTCGCCAGCGCGACTGTCGAAGGCCTCTTGAACCAGCAGTTAGCCCGTCGGCAGTCAATCACCATGCGCTGCTTGCCAGACTTCTTACGCACGAAGAAAAGGCCGCACCTCTCGCGTGGCGCGGCAGAGAAAGTCACCATTCCCGCCGCCTGCAAGCGCCGCACCAACCCAGCATAGGCATGTGGCTGAGCTCGGAGGACAGCATCCATGTACGGCTGTCGCGGAGCCTCAGAGAGGTTGGACTCCGCATCCTTGCGTGGAAGGAGCTGCTCGTGTATTGATGCCTCGACATCTAGATCGCCCACGCCTGCAACCAGCTCCCCAAGCGGCACAGGAACGTTGCCGGCCTCGGGCAGCGAGACGAGGGAATCGTCGAAGCTGACGACTGGCGAGTCGATGTCCTCGTACACGCCAGCGCCGCGGAGCTCACGGAGGGCTCCGGCGGGAGTGAGGCCAGGTGGCGGGGGGCCCAGCGCGGCGGCAGCATGACGAACTCGTTCATGTACCAAGCGATGGGGTAGCCGCTCCGCCAGGCCAGGAGCGCCGGGCGCCACCGGCCGACCAGCCAGATCATTGAGGGCCCCCAGGGCGCGATTGGCTTCAGCCACTTGAGCGTCACGCCGCAGTAGCCGGCGCCGCACCGAGCGGTTCACCACGCCCTCTGCAGGAGCCTGGCCGCCCCGAAGTAGCGGGACAGGAAAAAGGTCTCGACGGTCTGGAACTCCGTCGAACTGAATTCGCCCAGGTAAGCATGCAGGAGAGCCCTTGGGCTTGGCGGCCTTGAAGCTCGAGAAGGAGGCGGCCGCTCTCAGGCCTCCTTCCCGCGACGCCGTCATGACTTCCCTCCGCCGCCGTCCCCTTTGGGACCTTTGCGACGGAGCTCTCGTTCTTCTCGGGCCTTCCTGATGTTCTTCATGATGGCGGCGTCCTTCTCGACCTGGCCCTTCACGAACTCGAGGAGCGTAGGGGCCACCATCAGAAGGTCCCCAGCCTTGCTGAAGCCGCTGAACGCCGAGAACTCCTCGGGACTCATCTTGTCCTTGGAGCTAGCCGAGTCGGCCTCGCGCAAACGATCGTGGTAGCTCCACTCGATGGTCTGCGCCCGCCGAAAAATGGCCTCGGCGAAGGCACAGTTGCTGAGGTCCAGCTGATCATAAGTGCCCGCCAGCTCGATGTACTTCATGAGCTGCTCATGCTCTTGCACCCCCCACTGCTCCGACTGGAGCCTCGCCGTCGTCTTGAACATCAAATGGTGATCCGTAGGGGTGTGCCGCCGCCGCAAGAAATCCAAGCACCACCAAGCTGACCCGGGCCCTGCCACGGGGAAGTCACCGAACGGCTCCTCCTCGCAGGCGTCCACGACCTCGCGCCACTCACGGCCTCGGCCCCGCGGCCCACTCTTCACCGTCAGTGTTCGGGCATCTCCTCCTCCCCCGTTCCCGGCGCCAGCGCTCAAGGGGTGGCCCTCGCCACTGCGCAGGCTCATCGCGAAGGAATCCTGGTCGAGCCCCGTCAGGTGCACCACCGCGGCTCGCCCGGGCGCTGCAAGGTACAGCCCCTTGCCGCCGAGAGACTGCGCAGGAGGCCCCAACTCGTCTCCCAGCGCGATGCGGCAAAGCTCGTCGGCCTCGGCTGCTCGCCATACACGACCGCTCGACCGTGGCGTGCTGGTCCCCTCAACCGCAGGCCCAGGGGCGCCGCTGTCGCCGATGCCCTCCGCGGCCGCTGCGGCCGTTCCAGGGTGGCCCCCGTGATCTCCTCCGAGGTCCAGACCGAGAGGAGGTCTCTTGCCCGTCATCCGTCGGCCACCGAAGAAGTTGGCCCCGAGCGCCTCATGCACTGCCACGTCTCGCCCTGCTGCAGTTCGCACCGCCACCGGCGTCTCCAGCTGCACACCGCGCGCCTCCGCATCGGCATGGGCGGCCGAGAAGGCCCGACGATAGAGGCCCTTCATCACCTCCTCCGTCGGCGACTCCTCAAAGCGATACGCCCGCCCAAGCCCACTGGGCAGCCGCAAGTCGCGCGGCATCTCCAGCCACTCGACGGGGCTGTCGTCGGGCGATCCTCCTTCAAGCTCCTCGATGTACATGTCACGGTCGGGGGTGTACACCACCCAGCAGGCTCCTGGAAGCCCGGCGCCAGCCGTCTCACTGGCTGCTGGGTACAGCAGGATCCGCTCGTGCCAGAGGTCGTCCCCTGCGTAGCGCACCACCGCTCTGCGCCCCGGGAGAAGTCGCCACGAGGATCCCCTGGGCACTAGAGCCATCGCGAGGCTCAAGGTGAGCTGACGCGGCGCGGCTGAGGCGTCCGAGTCCAAACCCCGCGAGCAGCGCGAGCAGCACCAGCCCTATCGCGGCTCCCCCGCCGACACAGCCCTCCACCGCCTCGCGCAGCGCCCCCGCGACCGCGTCGGCGACCGCGTCACACACCGGCCCGCCTGCGGCCGTCAACCAGGGAGGGCTGCCTCCCCCGCCGCCCCCGCCAGCAGGAGCCCCGCCGCCCCCGCCTCCCTCCCCGCACGTGCAGAAGCACGCGGGGCAGGGCGGGTAAGGCGGGCAGGGGGGCGCCGCAGGGCAGCTGGGCAGCAGCGCCCAGGACGCGCCAGCGTGGAAGCCCGCGCGAGCAATCTCGCGGATCCCCGAGGCGCTGGCCTCGACGAGAGGTCGCAGGGCTTCCTTCATGCCCTGGAAAAAGACTTTGAGCAAACAGCCATGGATGGACGGCAGGGCAGCGACAACGAGGGATTCAAAGACGTGTGGAACACTGAACTAGTTAAAGTACAGAAAGCTTTATTCCGCAACGCTTGCTTGTAGGCTCTACTAAGCTCTACACATAGCCCTCTGGGATATGGTTCGGCGATGTGGGTAAGAAATCGCCCAGAACTGTCTTTTCCTTCAAGCACCCTATGTGGGCACTTTGTAAAACTGCAAACGCCGCGGCCTTGACATCGGGCCCCTTTGAGCCCGGCAAGGTCGAGATGACAAAACCGAAGGCGAGTTCGTTTACGCCACGGGGTTCCGAAAGCGCAAAAATCGACATCAAGATCGAGAACGTTGCTGGAACGGGCTAGCGCTTGGGCCCCCGGGAGACTCCAAAGCCAAGAGGTTGAAGGATTCTCGATAACTACAGGGACTCTAAGGGATCTGCACAGGGAAAAGAGGCTAAAGCTGAAACGGGCTAGACGATTACCACGGGCAACTTTCAGACAGTCGGCGGGATTCAGGTGAGGGAGTCCGAGGGGGTGCTCAGCGTCTCGAAGCGGCGGGGGTCCATTAGGCCGATTACGAGCCCGTGACATTGACTGACACGGAGTAGCTATCCACACACCTAGGAGCATCCTGCTGCGTACCCAGCCCCTGATCAACTTCTGAATTCTGCCAGACAAAACATCGGCAGCGGCGTCATGAACAATGTCGAGCTCGAAGCAGGCGATACCCTTCAGGACTAACCGAAACGATCGAGAGAGGTCGCCGCTCCCACTGAAGACTTCCAACATGACTTGCTGCCCAGATTCGTTCACAAAACGAGCTAGGTCGCGCAGAGGACGGCGCCAATCATATCGAGGCTTCGCTTCGCGGTGCCTTGAATGTGGTGTGGGGGCATGTTCAACTGTTCTTGAATCCGTCCTCCTTTGGCGTACCGCCTCACGGCCTGGCCTGTGGCCCATCGACCTCTCTTTTTCACCTCGTCTTGGGTGTGAGCCCTCACCAGCAGCTCGTGGCTCGCTCCTCCGTGCCTGAGCTGGTGAAGGGTCAGTGGCAGCAACGGCTGAAGACCGCTGTCCCTGGCTGCGGCGGCGAACTTGGCGTTCCACTCGCTGTGCGACACGGGGAAGAGAGGGCTGTTCCTGGGACGCTCGCGCAGCAGCTTTTGGAAGAGGCCTGGCAACCAAGGAAAGGCGGGGCTGTCTATCAGCAGCGAGTCGTCGTACACCCCCGTCTTGCTGGCCACCCCGGCTTCCCCTGGATGAAGCGTCACGCTCCAGGTCCCGCGCGGGCCTCCATGAAGCACCGACGGCGGTGCCAGGCTGTTGGTGGTCAGGGAGAGCGCTTCCGACGGCCTCAGGTACAGGGCGAAGGCCACGGCCGTGAGCTCCGCAAGCACTCGCTGTCCCGCCTGGATTAGCTGGCGGATGACAAGGCAGCAGGCAGCCCACGGCAGCGGAAGCCTCGACCGAGGTGGAGCCAGCTTTCGCCATCCTCGAGCAGCTCGGGTCGCACGCGGCAGACTGCTGTACTTCAAGCCCAGGTGGCGACCCTCGAAGGCCAGCGACGCAAAGAGCTTCCACGCGTCCGTGCTCTCGCCCCCCTCCAAGAACTGCTCGTGGAAGTAGATCACCAGGGTCTCGTCCAGCTGCTCCTCGGTCACCGTCTCCAGGCGCGAGTGCTCGGCCCAGAGGTAGAAGTCGTGAGCTCTCCTCTGGTAGTCCCGGCGGGTGGCGGCAGACACCGACTCCTGCTCCAGAAACGAGTGGCTCGCTCCGGGCTTCGGAACGATGTCCCGGCTGTAGCCCTGGCGGCGCTGCAGGCGCCTGGCGGCTCGGCGGTCGCTCTCCACGCGAGCTCGAACAGCGAGGCTCGTCGCAGAGGCTGAGGCCGGGCGGCGGCGAGACGAAGCCACGGCCACGCTGGTCCTCGGTCCGCCCCGACCTCTCGGCAAGCCGCCCGCCACCTGAACAAGGGCTGCTGCGCCTGGCATCCCCAGCGGCTGCGCGATCAGCCTCAGCTGTAAGGCCAGGTCGATTACGCGAAGCTGAGTCAGCACTGTTGTGCTCGGAAGGCACCCAGCGCCAGACGACGCCACAGCCACTGCACAAAGCCAACGCTGCGACCTGACGGCATACTCGCTGAAGTGGCGCCGATGAGGACCGACCCTTGAGCAAAGCCAGCAACGGGGCCATAGAGTCATTCAGGATGACATGAGTGTGTCTGAAGTTCCGAGAGCTCCGAAGAAGATGCTTTAGACAGCTGACCAGAGCCCTGCCCTCCAGGATGACCTGGGGCTCCTCGCGCTCCCAAGGCTTCGAGAGGACACGCTTCCAGACACCACCCCAGACCTCCTTCGAGACGCTCCTGAACTTGGCCTCCGGGGGCTTCGGGAAGACCTTGATGGGCTCCTCGAACAACAGGCCGTGCGAGGCCTTCAGGACATGGTGGGGCTCGGCGAACCCCGGGCTCGCCTTGGTCTCCTCGGTCTCATCCTCCCACATGCCGATGTCGAAGGCCCGGGGAGGCATCGACTTCTCGTTGTCTCGCCCAAACCTCCATCGCTCGTTGAAGGACAACAACTCGACGACCTGATCGCGTGCGAAATCCTTCTCAGTGATTCCAACCCCCCACCACGAGGCATCAACACAAGAAACCACCTTTGAGAGAGGCCTGCCCGCGCTTCTAAAGCATAGGACCAACAAGGACTTACACCACCGTAGTTCACGTCGAACGGATCCCCAGAGACGTAAAGACCTATGACCTGCTACGCGGATGAACGAGTACACGGCACTCAGAGCGCTCAGAAGTTCCCGCCTGATGAGGCCCCGAGAGGTGGTAGTGCGATATGACCCTCCGGAGCGTGTCCCCAGTACAGCGGTCTTGCCTCAAGATCTCCTGGATGCCCAGACGTAACCTCCACCGTAGACGAGGATTCAACCCGATGACAGCATCATTCGAACCAAACTCCCAGCCCAAAGTCTGACCACCTACTCCCTCCTCGACCTCGTGCGTAGGCAACCCGACTCGATTCAGTTCGCGGCCCACGGCCCTGGCGATGTCGCCAGCACGCTCCATAGACCGTGACAGTGAGACAAAGTTGTCAACGTACTCAGTGTGTATGAAATCGTTGCTCAAACTCGGGGCTGGCCTGCGATCCACAAGGAGGTTATGTGTACTGATGCCTGGGACAAGGGAGCTGATGTGCTCATTCAAGGTCTGACAGATCCAAAGACTCACGCTCCAACCCATGGGCGGGCAACGAAAGCATGGGACCACCTTTTGCGAGGGAAGCACAGGAGTACCCTCGCCAACGTGAGAGAGATTGAAGTCGCCTGCTCTGACGGGCGGGAGACCGAAGTATTTTTGCAGCCATGGAGGCAACAGGATATTGTAGAAGGCATCGGCGATGTCCACGCCGGCCACGGCGATAGGGTCATCCCCGTCTACGGCGATCTGGCTGACAGCGCCGCCGGAGGCCAACTCAACCTTGTCGGCCTCGGCGAAGCGCAATGACGAGCAGCGGCCATCTAGGATCATCCGTAGATCGCCATTTTTCTTGTGAACGAAAAAGAGCCCGACCGAGCACTCGCAGTCCAGCTGGAAACTCACCAGGTTAGAGTCCACCAGCCGTTGAAGCACTCGCTGATACAACTTAGGGTTACGAAGGTTGGGATCAACGTATAGCCGACGTGGTCCCTCAGTACGGATACGGTCCAACCCCTGTTCTCGGGGTAGCAACAAATCTTGTAAACGGTCAGCGATCTTCCGGCCCACATCCCCAGCCAAGTGCTCTAACGTCTGTGGAGAGGTCGTAGCCGCAGGCAGGGAAATGCGGTCGAAGTTGTCGAAGCCAACCGGGGCGATGGCCACGCCCTCCCCGTGGTGCGCCTGAGACACCCGAAGCTCCGCAAGGGCTCCTGGGCCGTCGAGATCCAGCGGAGGCCCCCCGAAGCGTCGAACCGCATCTTCCAGCTCCCGGTGTACCTCGGCATGGACAATAAGCAGCGGCTCTCCAGCGGCACGACGCGGAAGGTCGTCATGTCCACTACCACCCAGGTACACGTCGTCGAGAGTCACAACTATCTCATTCACCATGTCGAGCCTATGGTGGCGGCGGTGTACCCGCCGAACAGCTGTCCGAGAAAGGGTCTTCGTGCTCTGAAGCTCGATGGAAGAGGAAACAGGATCAGGGCGAAGAGGAATCGGGAAGACATCGCGCTGGCGACCATCCCGGCGAGAAGAATAGCGGCCCCCACGTGCATCACTGACTCCAGGCGGGGAGACTGGAGCCGCCCTCTGTTGCATCTCGGGCGGGGCGAGGGGCATCCCGTCCGAGGTCACTCTCATTGCCCCGAGAGGGCGCGGCGCTCCTCACGCGCTTTGCGCAGCGACTTGAGGATGCCCGCGTCCCTCTCGACCATGGCGGACACGTGGTGTAGGAGGTCAGGACACACCATCATCCTCCCGTCCTCCTTCGATGTCCCGGTGAAGGCGGAGGCCTCGTCTAAGAACGCGAACTTGGCGAAACCACGGCCACGGCCGCGCCCCTTCTTGTTCTTGTCCTCCGAGGCCTGAGGGGCCGCATGTAGTGAGCCCTCCGCCTCCATTGCGTACGCGTACTCGTACAGCTGCGCCTGTCGCATCGCCACCTCGACGCCCACGAGGTCGGGGAGATTCACCTGATCCCAGCAGGCCAAAAAATCGATCATCCTCATGATGCTCTCGTAGTGGGCCACACCGTAATCATCGTTCGTCAAGTGGTACTGACTCTTGAACTGCGTGAAGTGCTCCAGCGGGCCCCCGCGGCGTCTGTCGATGAAGACGAAGCACCACGCTGCCGAACGGGGGCCCTCCAGAGGCCAGCCTGGGAGCGGAGTCTGCTCGAACTTGGCGACAGCGTCTCGGAACTGAATCCGAGGGCGATGGCCGTCTGACTGCAGCGAGATCCCCAGGAGCCTGGCGTCCAGTCCAGCCTCAGCGCCAGCATAGAGTGACAAGCTGAGCGACACCCGTCGGATGTCGATCCAGCCTTTGTCGGTCTTCATGATCCCGACGTCGCCCCCGAGACGCTCCGTCCCATTCAAGGCCACAACCGTCCCGCGGTCTCCCGCGGCCGTCGTCTCCGTCATCACCCACTCCGGAGCAGCAGGAGCCGCGAATGGACCAGGGCCCCCGACCGCCACAGGGGCCGCCGCTGCCTGCCCAGGCGCTCCAGCACCCACGGGCTGAGCAGCGGCTGCACCACCAGCAGCGACCCCAAGACCAGGTCCCCGCGCGGGCCCTACGCCCACCAGGGCGGCCGCGCCTTCAGCGTTGCCTCCAGCAGCGCCACCGTCGGCTCCGACCAGCTGCTGCCCAGCTCCCGCGCCGCGCAGCCCGAAGTCGAAAGCCCGCAGTGCGCCACCAGCAGGCAACACAGCAGCGCGGCCCCCAGCGGTCTCCCGAGCCAGGTACGTCTCGTCGGCCACCTGGATCACCGCCGCCATGACTGCGGTCTCCTCATTCACAGTCAAGCGTCGCCTGAACCCGTACAGCAGCCCTGCATCCAGGCCCCCGCGGTCACGACGAGCGTCCACAAACCGAACGCCCAGGATGTCAGCGCTGTCCCTGCTGGAATCTTCTTCGTAGACATCGTGATCAGGCGTGCTGCTGATCAGCAGTAGACGAGTCTGAGGTCCAGTTGGCGGATCCTCTACTTGCCCCCAGATCCGACGCTGATGCCACCGCCGCTCGCCGGCGTATAGCACCCACGCCCACGGGCGGACGTCCGCCGGCGGGGCGACCATAGCCGATGGCGGCAGGAGGCTGTCGGCCCCGTAGTCGCCAAGAGCACACGTTCCTCAGGCAAGAGTATCCCAAGACCACTGCTGCCTGCCCCAAAGCGATCAGCGCGTGGAGCCACAGGGCCACAAACTCCCCCAGCCAGCCGCCCGACCCCGAAGAGCTCTCGGTCGATCCTGACGCTGGATCCTCACTCGGAGCAGCGGCGCCAGAAGGCCCAGGAACTTCAGCGCTCTCCGCCACAGGCGGCGGCACAGGAGGTGTCGAGCTCTGACCTCCGCCGGCGGTCCCGCCGGCCTGCAAGGGACTCAAGCCCGTCGGACACTGCAAATGCGGGCAGCTGGGACAGTGTAGAGTCGGGCACGACGGGCAGCCAGGGCACGCAGGACAAGGCTGCGTCCGCCACCAGTATGCTGTGAAGAGCTGAGTGACAGCGCCCACAAGCCAGAATCCGTTGCGGAGTCCAGGCATCTGGACGCCAGGGAAGCTTGAGCATTGATGCAACAACGGTCGCAACGGCGCCCTCTCATCCTGACTCGCAGAGAACACCAGGCACGCCAGAGCAATATGTGGATGTTCGTAAGATGCCGATCTTAACTACTATCGCACAAGACGGCCCCAGATGCCCCGAAGATCCCCCCGAGACGGCTCGCAACGCCCCAAATAAAGGCCCCAGAGGCCAAGACAAAGATTTCCAATGTCCTTCGGCGCATCCCGCCGGCCACCAGGGCGGACATGGGCGGGGAGAGAGGGAGTATTTTGTTCACCATGTAGCCTCAAGGTGTCTCCAAGACAACCAAAGGGGACCTCAAGAGGGTCCGAGAGGGGCTCAAGACGGCTCAAGAGGCCGCCACGACGCCCAAAGAGGGCTCCAAGAGGCCCTCCAGGAGGCACCCGAAGAGGTCAACATCATTTTTGTTGTTGTTGTTGTTGTGTGTTCCCATGGGTATGGAACAGATGTTCGTGTTCTTGCCTGTTCGGGCTGCTGCCGTCCTAAGACAGGCCGAGGGCCCCAAGACGCCAAGCGAACCCCCACCAGGCCCCAACGGGACTCAAAGACGGCCCAAGAGACATCCAAGATGGCCCCTAAGCGTTTCAAGAGGCTCCCAAGACGGCCCAGAGAAGGCTCCGAAACGGGCTCCAAAGGCCTCAGACGGGCCAATAGAACCCCAAGACGGCCGAAGAGGCCGCCAAGACGCCCCAAACGGGCTCCAAGAGGCCCTCCAGGAAGCTCCCGACGAGGTCAATTCGTGTGTTTCCGCAGGTATTGAACAGGTGTTCGCGATCTCGCCTGTTCGGGCTTCTGACACCCTACAAGGGGCCAACAAGGGCCCCCAGACGGCCCCCCAAGCGGCCCCAACAGGGCTCCAAGACGGCCCAAGAGATATCCAAGGCTGCCCCAAAAGCACCCCAAGAGGACTGCAAGACGGCCCAGAGAGGCCGCCAAGACGGCCCGCGAAGGCGTCAGACGAGCCAAGAGAGCCTCGAGATGGCCCGCGAGTGCCCCCCCAATACGCTCCTGGAGGCCCCATGAGACGCTCCCGAAAGGCCCCAGGAGGTCCCCAAGACGCCCCCACGATGCTCCCAGGAAGCCCCCTGGAGGCGCCGAGAAGACCCGAAGATGCATCCTCCTCCAGTTCCTGCTCCTCGTCCGCCCTATCCGCCCTCTCCTCCTCCCCATCCTCCTTCTTTCTCTTTCTCCCCCAAGTGTTCCCCAAAAAGGGTTTCACATCTACTGGGTGAACACTATAATCCAACAGCCTGGCCAGACTTTGGCCCAACGCTTGGTCGCACAAGCGCTTCCGGGCAGGGGTCGGAGCTGGACCGCAGCAGGCCATAAGACATGAGCCAAGAGCTTCGACAACAAAACAGACCACACGCGGAGCCAGAGTCGGGGGCCTCCTGCTGGTGATGCGGCCCGAGGCACCTCCGCTCTCTGGCTCCGGGGGGAAATCGTGGAAACCCCCTCGCCGGATGGAGGCGGCCCGCTGGTTCAATCATCCTGCCCCTCATCCCTCCGAATAGCCTCATCCCCCTCACTCCTCCTCCTCCTCCTCCGACTCCCCCTTCTCCTCCTCCTCCTCCTTCTCCTCCTCCTCCTCCTCCTCCTCCTCTTCTTCCACCTCCAGTCCTTTTCCTCACAAATAACTCCTCCCTGTCGCACCCCGAGGCCAGTCGGACAAGCGAGGGCAACACCCTCCCCCACATGCCCCCCGCTTCCTCCAGGTGGCGATCTCCGAACCCTACCCCCACCAACCTGAATCGACGGGAGGCGGGGGGTAGGGTTCGGATTTCGCCACGCGTTCGGCGAATTCCCGAACCCTACCCATGCCACCCATCGAGTTGCCTGAATCGTTGATCGGCGTGGGTAGGGATCCGATTTCGCCGCCGATGCCTCCTCCTCCAGAACGCCCCCCAAGAAAGCACGGCGAAGGGATCACGGCAATCAACTGCACGCAAAGGCGACCCCGCGCAAGACTGACCTTCGGTGCGCGACGTCTGGTGGGTGCTGGGAAGCAAGGCCCGAGCCCAAGAGCTGCTGCTATCGCACCGCGTTCGGCCATGTGGGGACTGTGCCCGCAACAGAGATCACTCCCGCGAAAGGTCGCTCATACTTGGGAGATTTCGGAAGCCCTGAGCCCGCAGACGCTTTCATCTCTTGGGGACGCACGTTCCACTTCCGCCACCATCCGCCGCCCTTCCGCCGGCTTCCGCCGCACATGCGCCGCCTTCCGCCGCGGAAGAAATGACACTCCTTCTATCCTCTATCCTCGCAGGCGAGGCCCCTTTTTGGAACGCCCCGCTTGGAGCCGAGGCAACGGAGAGCCGCGGCCCGTCCTCCGCCGACGCCCGCGCCTCCGTCCGCAGCTCGAAGCACATCGACCAGACGGCCGCGGTGGCCTCTCAGAGACCGTTTTTTTGAATCGGCGATAACCCGGGTTATCCCAGGGGGGGGAGGAGGGGGCCGGCCGATAACCTCACCTCCGCGCTGTGGACAGCCCTGCATACGCCCGCGCCCCCCCCCCACCCCAGACCTGCACAACCGGCAAGGTTAGGTTATCCTTGGGGGCGTGGGGAGGGGGCAAGCCCGATAGCCTGGGTTATCGCCGGACCCTCAACAAAAACAGTCTCAAAGAGGAGAACAATCTTAGGGATGTCAACGTAAAACCAAAAGCGGAAGGAATCCTTAAGATCCATATCAAGGCAAGATGATGGCAAACATAGGGTTAGGGATATGCTTCAGGCTGGTTACCTCCTCCCAGCTGAGCCCGTCGCGCTCGAAGAGCCGCCAGCGTAGCAACAGTCCCAGCTCGCTCCTGGGGGGGGGGAGGGGGGGGGCAAAACAGGTACCACTACCGCTGCTCCCTGGATCTCTCCTGGGGTGCGCTCTGCCCAGGATTTCGAGGCGAATCCAGCCGTGGCACCGAGGGCCGCCCAGGAGGTCCAGAAAGGCCAAAACAAGGAGAAACGTAGCGCTGTACCGCTACTTTTGTGTTCCTCCGCCGAGCTCCGGCCCAACCCTCTGTCTGGATCGACCCCGAGGTCCGCGCTCAGGGCCCGGTACTCCTCCGTCCAGGCCTAGGAGGGCGCCGAGCATATATATAGAGCATATACTTAGGTCGGGCGTGTCCCCCTAACAAGGGGATTTTGGACGAAAAATGAAGTAGTCACAATATGCACCAGCAGAAGCTCCAAAAATAATCAAAACATCATCCCCAAACTATTTTTTGGCTGTTTTTGTTGACAGTTCCCCCCGTGCAGGGGCACGCTCGACTTGAGCCTGGGGGGGCGCCGAGCATCTGCGCGTGCAGCGGCCCTGGCTGGGCCGAGGCCGGGCTCAATGGCGGTGTCTGCGCCCTGCTGGCGTGGGGTCGGGCCGGTCCTCCCACAGGCGGATCTCGGACGACAAGTGACCCGGGAGCCCACGGAAGTGCCGACGGTGTCGCAGATCGCGGCCCGACGGCGCGACTCAAGAGGAGAGGGGAAAACAGGAAACAGGAGAGAAGGAGGAGAGAAGGAGGAGAGAAGGAGGAGAGAAGGAGGAGAGGAGGAGGAGGAGGAGGAGGAGGAGGAGGAGGAGGAGGAGGAGGAGGAGGAGGTGGAGACCACACTGCTCGATTCAAAACGAGAACCCAACACAGGAGGGTTGGGAAGAAAGAGTACCCTCCAAATGCCCCCAAATTATCAAAAAAATAGAACAATCGTCCCCAGACTATTTTTGCTTTGTGTTTTGACTATCTTTGAAGGCTCCTCCTGTAGAGGGACAGGCCCGACTTAATGCTGGCTTGAGGTCCATTCCTGGTGCATGTTTTCGGGTCGTGCGCGATTATGTTCGCAAGAGGGCCCGAGATGCTCCTCGACGGTCCTCGCCGAGAAAAAATACACGTCCGAGCGATGCCGGGACATGTGCACCGAACCTGGGCCCAGGATCGGCACAGTCAACACGTACAAGAAGGACGCACGCGAAGGATGCAAGGGCCTTGGAAGACCATGCCGACACTTTGCGAGCGGGGCGCGGCCAGCGAGAACGGCCAAGGATGCGTCGAGTGGGAAATATTCAAGGATAGCTCATCATTCCTATGCGGGTTGACGGTATGCGGTAGGTTCGTGCGGTGCCGGCGCGCGCGAAAAATTGTAACACCGCGTCGATCGTTCAACCTTACATCGAATGCGGCCCCGATCGTTCAAAGTTGCACTCCGCCGGTCCAATGGCATCACCGTGTCCCTCGGTGCGTCCGCGTCGCAGAATCTGACCTGGAACGCCCTCGCCGGTGTCGCCAACGCGCCAACGCCGCACGAGCCTACCGCAAATGTGTGGTCGGGTTGTGCCCTCCGAGTGCCGCGTCGTCCCCCGAGAAGCCGCCCAGGGCGGCGACGCGGCGCACCCGCTCGGGCCCGAGGCGGTCCGCGAAGGGCCCGCGCAGCGCGGCGAAGAGCTGGTCCACGGCGGCATCAGCACGGCCCGCCTGCGCCTCTGAGGGGCAAAGTGCGGGGGAGGTTCGAGGCTCGAGGTGCGAGGTGGCAGGTTATCTAGGTCTTCAGGCTCAGGTTCGAGGCTCGAGGGGGGGCTCGAGGTTCGAGGGGAGGGGCTCGAGGATCGAGGTTTTCGGACGTTTCGTTGGTCCTCGGCGGCTGCACGGTTTCCCCCAGGGCCGTAGGCGACCCGAGGAGGAGGAGGAGGAGACGAGGAGGAGGAGGAGGAGGAGGAGGAGGAGGAGGAGGAGGAGGAGGAGGAGGAGGAGGAGGAGGAGGAGGAGGAGAGTCGGAGAGACCCTCCATCGGCGGCTGTCCAGCCTCGGGATGCGTTCCAGAGGCTCTGCGCCTCGCCGGGGGGATGCCTTCCAGGGCTCCAGGGGGGCGTTTCCGGATCGTCCCGAACGGCCGCCGGAGGCCCGAGTTATATGGCCCGAGGAAACAACCGGTGGATGATCAAAGGCCGCGCTAACGGCGATGTTGGTTAACGGCGATGGTGGTTTTAAGTCTTACGTAAGACTTCGGTTCGAGGCTCGAGGAGGGGGGGGGCTCGAGGTTTTAGGGGAGGGGTTCGAGGTTAGAGGTTTTCGGACGTTTCGTTGGTCCTCGGCGGCTGTCCAGCCCCGGGAGGCCTTCCAGCGGGCTGCGCCTCGCCGAGAGGGCTCCAGGGGGGTTCGCCCGCGTCGTCTCTAACGCGGCCGCCGGAGGGTTCCGAGTTATATGACCCGAGAAAACCACCATGGGATGGTCCAGGGCCGCGCTAACGCCGATGTTTGCAGGGAGGAGGAGGGAGTGGGGAGAGGGCACGTTCTGGCGGCGCGGAAAAAAAGGTGGTACGGGGAAGGGGGGAAGGCTTCTTAGAGGCACGCTGCTTCTTAGAAGGCCCCCGGCCTTGATCAAGTCCATAGACAAGGCCAGCGCCTTCTGAGAAGCACGGGAGCTCCTGAGAAGCCTTCCCCCCTCTCCCCACCCCCTGCAGCGCGTGGCCGAACCTCGGAGCGATGACCCGAGGCCGCGCTGATGGCGTGCTGGAGTCACGGCGGCGTTGGGCATCGGACTTCTGTGACATACCGAGCTCACGCAAAACAACCTGTATGAAGTCACGAAACACCGCTCCCTAGACTTCAGGCGTGCTGACGTATCGAGCGAACACGACACAGCGAGTTGCAGGAAAACGCGAGCCACGCGTTCCTACCATTGGTTTGGCCACGTACCACGCCTTCCTACAATTGGTGTTCCTACTTCGCCGTTAGCTACTACACCGTTAGCACGTCTACGGATGGTCTCAGGGGTGATGCAATCGAGCTGGAATCGGCGATATACAGCGCCGATAGATCGGCGATGGGCCTCCAATAGCGAATGCGCACCTTGTAGGGGGGGGGTGGGCTATCGGGCCCCTTCCGGCGAGGAGTGGGCGACTGTGGGGGGAAATGCGTCTCCCCAGAGGCCTCGAGCGCCTCGCAGGCGTCGAGCAGGTCCCGCTCGCTGCACGCGATACCCGGAGCAGGGCCGGTCGAGACAGCGGCGGCACTCCCCCCGCAAGTTTTCTGCTGTCCTGTGCTGGGGCCTCCCAAAAGCTTTTCGCCGCCACGGCTGGATCCGCCTTGAACAACTGGGCAGGGTGAACTCTGGGAGGGGTCCGGGATTCGGGGGCGGCCAAGAGGGGGGCGCCCGAGGGGGCGGGGCGCCTGTCCTGGCCCACCGCAGGTGCGTGGCCCAGGGGGGGAGGGGGGCGCAGGGGCTTATTGAGGTAACAGAGTTGCCGTGACACCCGGGGGGATCTCATGACCCCTGCCACGATACCCACCCCCTAGTCTTAGGTCGGGCGTGTCCTCCTACAGGATGGTTTTGGACGGAAAATGAGGAATAGTCAACAACTATTCCAAAATGGCCAAAAAATAACTAAAGAGTCGTCCCCAGACTACTTTTTTACTATGCAGGCCCGACCCAGCCCCGCTCATCACCTCCCTCTTGGCCGCCCCCGAGGGATCTGCTTCTGAGTGGCTCCGGGCCAGGCGGGCAAGGCCGCCGCTGCCTCCACCGTCCCTCCTCCGCGCTGCCCTCCTTGGCTTGGCGGCGCGCACAAGGGGGTGGAGGGAGGGGGGAGGGCCTCTTAGAAGGAGGCTGCTTCTGAGAAGGCTGATTCTTAGCAGGAGGCTGCTCCTTAGCAAGCTGCTTCTTAGAAGGAGGCTGCCTCTTAGGAGGTTGCTTCTTAGAAGGAGGCTGCCTCTTAGGAGGATGCTGCTTCTTGGACGTCTACAGAAAAGGCCCGCCCCTTCTAAGAAGCAGGAATGTTTATGAGAAGCCCTCCCCCCTCCACCCACCCCCTTCTGCGCGTGGCTGACCTCCTCCGCGTCGCCCCCCGCGATCAGGCGCGCGAAGCGCTCAAGATCGAGCCCGTCGCGGGGGTCTGCCCCGCACCGCAGGCAGAGCGCCTCGGGAGCATCGTTCAGCGGCAGGGTCTCTCCAAAGGGCTCAGGCGACTCGTTCTCCTCCTCCTCCTCCTCCTCCTCCTCCTCCTCCTCCTCCTCCTCCCTCCTCCCTCCTCCCTCTTCCCTCTTCCCTCCTCCCTCCTCCCTCCCCTCCTCCTCCCTCCTCCCTCCTCCCTCCTCCCCTCCTCCCTCCCTCCCCCTCCTCCTCCTCCTCCTCCTCCTCCTCCTCCTCCTCCTCCTCCTCCTCCTCCTCCTCCTCCTCCTCCTCCTCCTCCTCCTCCTCCTCCTCCCTCTCCTCCTCCCTCTCCTCCTCCTCCCTCTCCTCCTCCCTCTCCTCCTCCTCCTCCTCCTCTCCTCCTCCTCCTCCTCCTCCTCCTCCTCCTCCTCCTCCTCCTCCTCCTCCTCCTCCTCCTCCTCCTCCTCCTCTCCTCCTCCTCCTCCTCCTCCTCCTCTCCTCCTCCTCCTCCTCCTCCTCCTCCTCCTCCTCCTCCTCCTCCTCCTCCTCCTCCTACTCCTCCTCCTCCCTCCTCCTCCCCTCCTCCTCCTCCTCCTCCTCCTCCTCCTCATCCTCCTCCTCCACCTCCGTCTCCTTTCTCCCTCCCCCTCCTACTCCACCTCCTCGGGTCTCCTACGGCCCCGCGGGAACCCGTGCACGTTCAGCCGATCCCTGCTGTCCCCACAAGCGTGTACTTGGCCCCGCTGGCCGACTGACAGCGCCTGTATGTATTATATATATATATGTGTGTGTGTAAAGATATCGGGTTGGGGAACCTCGTCGGGTCGGAGTGTGCACTGAATCGGGCCGCATCGGCGCGGAGTCGGCACCGAATCGGATTGGCTGCGTCAGGGTGTACAATCACGCCATGCGAATATCGGGCCGCATCTGATCGCCGGACTAGCGGAATCGAACCGGATCGACCCAACTGGAGCCGACATCGAGTCGGACCGATTGGATCGGAATCCCACCGACCCTTTGGGCTAGATGGTGGTCTAACGAGCTCTTTCTGTCCTCTTCCAGAACTTTCCTCTTCCAGAACCCTGTTCCCTTCGGGGAGGCGTGCCCTTCCCCTCCGCTCCCCACAAAGTTGTTGGGGGGCGGGCGGCGGTGGGTGCGAGGGCCCGTGTTCGCCCAAGATGGCTCCGAGAGGGCCCCCGGTGCCTCAAGATGGCACTCAAAATGGCCCATGACTGCCGACGATTGTTCGAGACAGCTTCCGACAGATCTCCAAGAGGCCCAGCGAGGGCCAGAAGACGGTTCCAAGTGCTCTCGAAACCCCCTCAGGACCCCCTCCGAGAGGCCCAAAATCTTTCAAAGGCAAGGGAGAATCAATGATGTGTGCCTTCTCGCATTTTCGCGTCCGATGCGCTTGTGAGGGCTCAACATGGCCCAAAAGAAACCCAAAAGGGACCCAAGAGGCCTCCCAGACGGCCCCAAGAGCGCCCAAGGGCGGCCCAAGAGCGTCCCAAGAGGGCCCCGACGCGATTTTGATGGCCCCAAGGGGGAAGAGGAACATTTGGGATCCCCCCCTGTTGATCGATGGCCTCCAAGATTGCCCCAAGAGGCCCCCCTGGGGGACCCAGGACTCCCAAGCGGGCCCCAAGGCGGCCCCAAGACGGCCCCAATAGCGCCCAAGAGCGCCCGAAAAGCGTCCCCCAAGGGCCCCAGGAGGTGGTTTGCCTCTTCCTCCTCTTCCTCCAACTCATCCTCCTCCCCCACCATCCTACGGGCCGCAGGGATGCCCCGAAAAGGCCCTCCAGGGCCACCCCCTTGCCCCCAGAGGTCTCGCTGCTCATCATGGTTGCCCGCTCTGCTTCACTGCATGTGTCTCTGCGCCTCTTTTCCCGTCAGCTCTCGGGGAAACGCTTCTGAACGGGCTGGTGGGGATGGTGATCGTGTTTTTGATTCGGCGTCTCGACATTGGGAGGAAGGAGTGGGGAGGGGGGGGGGCCTGGCTCCGGACCTCTGCTTGGTGCGACCGTTTGCAGCAAGGCGTCCATTCTGGGGGAGGCCACCACCGCGTGCGCGAAGCGTGAAGAACTGACCCCCGAAACTGCCCCCCCCCCCTGGGGGGGAGACGTGTCCGCTTCGTCAGGTCGGGCATGTGCTCCCACGGGCGGGATTTGGACGACAAGCGACGGGCAGCAGCAAACAAGAAACAAGAAACATCGTGCCCGGACTCCTTCTCGACTGTTCTTGAACCTTCCTCCTGTAATCAGAGGGACACGCCCGACGTAAGACAAGTTCGACGACGCCCACCTCGAACGCCACGGACGCCCGCCGTCCGGCGGCGCCGCTCGGCAGCACGCCCGCGAAGCGCCGCAGCTGCCGCGGGCCCACGGAGCCGCCGCCGCCGAGCAGCGCGTGGGCGCGGGCGGAGGCGGCGGCCCGGCCGCGGGCCCTGGCGACCAGGGCCACCAGGGTGCCCGCCAGTGCGAAGTGGTCGCAGTCCTCCTCCAGGAGGAGGAGGAGGAGGAGGAGGAGGAGGAGGAGGAGGAGGAGGAGTAGGGATAAGGGAGGGGGGAGGAGGGAGGAGGGAGGAGGGAGAAGGGAGGAGGAGGAGGAGGAGGAGGCGGAGGAGGAGGCAGCGAGATCGGCGCATGGCCACCCGCCCCGTGCCTGGCCCTATCCCGGGCCCAGGCGCACCTCGCCGAGCCAGGAGGGCGTGCACACCGCTCCTGGGCCCAGGGGACGGGCCAGGCATAGAGTCGGGGTGTTGACTTAGGGAACCCTCAATAAGGAACGAGGCCCCTTCTTCCATAAGTTAAGCTTCGATTCCCCATGGGAAACCTAAGGAAAACCCAAGGCAAACTGCAAAACAATCAAGGAACACCGAGCCCCTCCCCAACGAAAAGGGTTCCTTCTTCAGCGCCCCGACTGGAAGGGCAGTGGAGATGTATGTATGTCTCCCGTCCGCCTATCCTCGTCGACCCATGTGCAGAAGAAGAACAGCAACGGCACGAGTATACAATTCTGGAGCTCCGCGCGGACTTCTCGCATCGGCGCTGGACCTCACCGGCGTCGCCTCCGGCGCGCTTCGCGCGCCAGGGAGGGGACGTGCCAGCGCCGATCAAAGAACTGCGCCTGGAGCTCCGAACGTGTGTGCTTGCAGTGGAGGCCAGTCCACAAGAAACCTCCCAAAAGAAACCCCTCCCCGAGACCCCCGGCCGTCCATGGATGGTTGGTGTGGGAACGTCGCGCCTCCCATGGCAAAACCATCGACACCCACGAAACCCAGGGCACCCTGGAGGCGAGCAGGGTGCTTCTTGGCGTGGGCCCCCGCTGTGTGCAGCTGGTTCTTCTTCTCCGAATGCAGCGAACTGCTCGAGGCCCACCCCGAGGCGCGGGTCCCAGCCGCGGCACGCGCAGAGCGCCTGGAACTCCTGGGCCCAGTCCCCCGCGGAGCCCTCGAAGCCGAGGACCTCCTCTAATGGGCCTGGTTCTCCACCGCCACCACCACGCGTTGGAGAAAGGTCCTCCTCCTCATCCTCATCTTCTTCTTCCTCCTCCTCATGCTCCTCCTCCCTCCTCCTCCTCCTTCCCCTCCCCTCCCCCTCTCCTCCTTCCCCTCCCCTCCCCTCTTCCGCCTCCTCCTCCCCCTCCTCCTCCTCCTCCTCATCCTCCTCCTCCTTCTTCTTCTTCTTCTTCTTTTTCTTTTTCTTTTTCTTATTCTTCTTCTTTCTCCTCCTCCCCCTCTGATTATTCTTCTTCTTCTGCTTCTTCCTCCTCCTCCTCATCCTCCACCTCCTTCCCCCCTCAAGCTTGTGGTGATGGTGGTGGAAAACGGGCCCATCATCCTCGTACTCCCTCAGCTGCAGGCTTCCCAGGCGACCCTCGCCGCGGCCCCCGTCGAGGGCCTGGAACAATGCCTCGATCAGCTCACACCTTCGGGGGCGCAAACGAAAAGCAACCCAACGGCACACTTTTGAAAATCTGCGCGGGTTCCTCGGATCGGCGCCAAGGCCCCCTCGTGCGCCAGGGGGGGCCAGCGCCAATCCGAACAATCCACGCGGATGCCCGAATAAGTGTGTATATATATATATATACACAGATCACCTTCGGCTACATGTGACCCTTGGCAAGAGTGAACTTTGGTGCGCGAGTGTCGGGGGCAGCGAGGGGCCACATCCGAGCGTGCAAGCCGCTTCAAGTCAGTAGTGAAGCAATCCCTGCGGTCTCTTCTTCCTCAAACCTGGAGGAAGAACAACAACTGCATAAACAAAAGTTTTCAAAGGCCCTCGCGGCTTCCTGGGATCTGCGCTGAACCCACCTCCCTGGCGCGCGAAACAGACGCGGCTGGCACAAGGGGCGCCGTCGGGAGAGCCGGGAACCACCTCGAATCAGGAATTTGGAATCAAGAATGTAGAACATGCGGTAGAACACAGACCCTCCTGAGAAAACGGATCCGGAATTCGGAGTCTGGAAAATGTGATGCATCAGATCTGGAAGCCGGAATCCCAAATCTGGAAATCTGCAATCTGAAATCCACGATGCATCAGAGCTGGGAGCCTGCTCGAACCAGGAAAACGTGATGCATCAGAACCAACTACCTCCTCGAATCCGGCATCCAGAACCTGGCAAATTCGATGCATCAGAGCCGGGAACCTCCTGAGAGGGTCGTATCTGGAATCCGGAATCCGAACAATGCGATGCACAAGAGCCAGGAGCCCCCTCGAGCCGGGTTGGGCGGGCGCGACAGTGAAGTATGATTCGTAGGTCGAGCTGGCAAGCGAGAAACCTGACGGGCGGGTCGGGCCAGCGGGCGGACCCTACTAGCCAGGTCGGGTCGGGCGTGCGGGGCATTGAAGTATGATGCGTAATCGAGCTGGCACGCGAGAGCCCTAACGGGCGGGTCGGGTCGGGCAGGATGGCCATTAAGATATCATGTGTAATCGAGATGGCACGCAAGATACCTAACGGTCGGGTCGGGGCGGGTGGGCGGACCCTAACGGGCGGATCGGGTCGGGCAGGCGGGACATTCAAGTAAGATAAGATGCGTAATCGAGCTGGCACGCGAGAGCCCGAATGGGCGCGTCGAGGCGGGAAAGCGGACCCTAAGTCGGAACTTGCACACGAAAACCCTAACGGGCGGGTCCAGGCGGGCAAGCGAACATAACGGGCGTGTCGGGTCGGGCGGGTGCGACACTCACGTAAGATGCGTAGTCGAGCTGGCACGCGAGAGCCCTGGCGGGCGGGTCGGGTCGGGCGGGCGGACCTAAACCGGCGGGTCGGATCGGGTGGGAGGAACATTCAAATACAATGCGTAATCGAACGGGTCGGGTCGGGCGGGCGGACCCGAACTGGTGGGTCGGGTCGGGAGTCGGGACAGTAAATCATGATGGGCAATCAAGATGGTGCGCGAGAGCCCCTAACGGGCGGATCGGGGCGGGCGGGCGGAACCTAACCAGCGGGATGGGTCAGGCGAACGGGACATTGAAACGCGATGCGTGATCGAATTAGCATGCCACGATCCTACCGTGCGGGAGGGCGGGCGGGCATACTCTAACGGGCGGGCCAGGTCCGGGCGCCGGGACGCGCGCGCAAGCCATCCAGCTGGCAGCTGCACAACATTCACGAGGGCGACGACGACAACAACGGGGGCGCCGACCACGATGAGGACGTCGGCCACGTCGAGCTCAGCAACGACGACGAGGGCGACGGCGACGACGCCGCCGACAAGGAGGAGGACGGCGACGCCGACAACGACGTCGACCACGACGCCGGCGACAGCGAGGACGAAGATGAATGTGACGACGGCGACTACGATCCAAATGGGCGGGCCTGGAGGGGACCCGAACAGACGGTCTGGGCGGGCAGTTCGAATTGAGCGGACCCTAATGGTCTGGTCGGACGGCTGGGCGACGACGACGACGACAACCGTGACGACGAGGGCGACGACCACGACGAGGGCGACTACAAAGACGAGCACGACGACAAGGACAAGGACGAGGACGACGATGACAACGACGACGACGATGCGGGCGACGACGAAAGGTGATGACAGCGACGAAAACAAGACTGGGCGGGTAGGCGGGCAAACCCTGACAGGCGGATCGGGCGGGCGGGCGGACCCTAACGGCCGGGTCGGGTCGGGCGGGCGGGGCATTAAAATTTGATGCGTAATCGAGCGGGCACGCGAGAACCCTAGCCGGCAAGTCGGGGCGGAGGCACCCTTACGGGGACATGTCGTGTCGGGCCAGTAGTACGTTAGATTTGATGTGTCATCAAGCTGGCACGCGTGAATACTAACAAGCGGGTCGGGGCAAGCTGGCGGACCCTAACGGGCGAAACAGGTCGGACGGGCAACCCCTAGCGGGCGGGTCCAGTCGGGAGGATGGAGCATTCAGATGCGATGCGTGATCGACCTGGCACGCGAGAAGTCTAACGGGCGGGTCGGGTCTGGCGGGCGGCACATTCAGATCTGATGCGCAATCGGGCTGGCACACGAGACACCCAACGGGCGGGTCGGGACGGGCGGACCCCTCCGGGCGGGTCGGGTCGGGCAGACGGGATATGAATTAATATCCCGTCCTTTGTTTAATATTGATATTACGCATCTTGCCTTTATATTGAAACAAAATGCGTAATCGAGCTGGTACGCGAGTGCCCTAACGGGTGGGTGGGGCCAGCGAGCCCTGACGGGCGGATCGGGTCGGACTGGCGGGACAGCAAGGGTGACCCGTAAATGACCTGGCACGCGAGATCCCTAACGGGCGGGTCTGGGCGGGCAAGCAAGACACATAACGGGCGGGTCGAGTCGGGCGGACGGGACACTCGAGTATGATGTAGTCGTTCTGGCATGCGAGCAGCGAGAACTCAAACGGGTGATGGGTCGGGCGGGCGGGGACTAATGGGCGCGTCGGGTCGGGCGGGCAGAACCTAGTCGGCGGTCGGGGCGGGCTGGACGAAGCCATGGTCGGGTCGGGCGGACGGGGCATGGAAGCGTATGATGCGTCATCGAGCTGGCACACGAGAACCATAACGAGCAAGTCGGGGCGGGCGGGTAAACTCTAACTCACCAGCGTGTCGAGCGGGCGGGCGTGGCATTCAAATATGATGCGTACTCGAACTAGCACGCAAGAACCTCAACGGGCGTTTCGGGGCGGGCGGGCAGACCCCAACGGGCGGGCCGGGTCGGGCGGGCGAAGCAATAAAATATGATGCGTAATCGAGCTGGCACACGAGAGCTCTAAATGGCGGGTCGGGCCGGGCGGGTTCATCCTGACGGGCAGGTCAGGTCGGGAGGGCAGAAAATCAAAATGTGATGCCTCGAAATGGCTCGCGACAGTCCCACCGTGCGGGGGGGCGGCGAGCGGGGAGACCCTAAAGGGCGGGCCAGGTCGGGCCGGTGGGGCATGATGCGTCATCGAGCTGGCAGCTATCACACGAAACCCTTCTGGGCGGGTCGGGTCGGACGGTTCTCGTCGCAACGGCGGGGCGCGGCTCGAAGACCTGGCCAGGACGTATTCCAGGAAATGTCCCACGGCCGACTCCGAGCGGCTCTTGGGCCCCTCGACCACCGAGGATCGAGGGGGCAAGCTGTACTAGTAGAGAGTGCCGTGACGTGCTTGGAAGCGTTGTGTCTGTCGGGCCTCCGGGGGCATCCGGGAGCCTTGGGAACGTCGGGGGGCCAGGGTCCAGATCGGCGGAAGCAGGAGTTGCCATGCACGTCCCCCTCCTTTTCCTCCTCCTCCTCCTTTTCCTCCTCCTCCTCCTCCTCAACCCTTTTCCTCCTCCTCCTCCTCCGCCTCGCTCTTCTTACTCCTCCTCGTCCTTTTCTCTTCATCCTCCTCATTCACCTCCTCCTGCTCCTAGTCCTCCTTCTCCTCTTCCTCCTCCTCCTCCTCCTCCTCCTCCTAGTCCTCCTCCTCCTCATCCTTCTCCTCCTTCTCCTCCTCCTCATCCTACTCCTCCTCCTCCTCCTCTTGCCCATGCAACTCCTCCTCTTGCTCCTTGTAAATGTCCGTCCCTTCTCTTGGTCGTGCTCATGATTATCCTCCTCCTTTTCCTGCTCATCCCCTACGGCCGTGATCCTGGATCATCCTCCTCGAACTTCTTGTCAACACTCCTCACTCAGCCGTCCTCAACCGCGTTGCTTCCCTCTGCGCGTCGGCGCGCATCCTCCCGAACCCACCTTCCACCCAACATCCCTGTTCCTCTCGGGCGTTGGCAGAACTGGGTTTAGTGGAACCTGGTTTAATAATCTGTACCGGGGGCGCCCCCCCTTCCAATTTCAACTAATTGGTACTGCCGTCACCCGAAAAAACACAAGCTATAGCAAACCTGGTTTAGTGATTCTGGCCCATTCAAAGGCTCCGGGGCCCTACCACTAACCACTAACCGGGTCCCCTTACCTGGGGTCCTGGCCATGCAGGCTCCTCCCTTTCCCTCCTCTCCAAGATGGTGCCAAAATCTCCGCTCTCCGCATCGCGACGGCTCGAGGGCACCACGGGACCTCATACACATGCACCACAAAGCCAACTGCTACAAACAAGCCAACCCAAAATCACAATCGACATCTCAACATCTAAAGCCTGAGATTCTGGACTCGAGCATCCAGTCTGGAACTATTCTGCATGAACTCGAACTCGAATCGGGAATCCGAATCCAAAACCCACAAATCTGTACTCGAAGGTCCAATCCAGAATCCGAATCCAGAAAACAGAACACTGGTCTGGAAATTCCAATGAGGAACCCGAATACAAAATCGGGAATCTAAAATTCTGTGTGGACTCGAAAACTAATCCAAAATCCGACTCCGGAATCCGGGCTGGAGAATTGGGAATCCGTAGCTCGAATTTCTAGGACCAAAGATTTAATCTGGAATCCGAATCTAAATTCAGTATTGTTCGGTGGCAAATCCTGGGAGCCTCCCATACCATCTTGTCGGCTCTTGCGAATCGACGCTAGTCGAGGCTAATGAACGTTACATCGACACTAAATCAGCACAATCTCATTGACTCCCAGACGCTAATCGACGCTACGGACGGAATTAAGCGGGTAACTAGACCAGGCTCCAATGATGTGAGAGAGCATGATCCACCGCCGCTTTACTGTGGAAAATTGCCGCCCTTTTCCTCCGGAACCCAGGGTTTCCCCCCCCCCCCCCTCCGAAAATCCCCCCCCCTGCTGGACCCCTCCCCCCCCCCCCTTCCCCCGGCAAAACCGCCCCCCTCCCCTCCCCCCCCCCCTCCCCCCTCGAACTCGAAAACCGGGGGGGGTCACTACCGGTTCGAACCCCCCCCCCCCTCGAAAACCGGAGGGGGGGGTCACTACCGGTTCGAACCACTGAGCTGTCCCACTGTTCCCACCACTGTCCCCACTGTCCCTACCACTGTCCCCACTGTACCTCTGTCCCATTGTCCCACCGCCGTCCTCGCCACCGCCTTCACCACTGTCCCCACCACCACTGTACCCTCCACTGTCCTACTGTTTCCACCACATTCCCACTGTCCCCACACCACTGTCCCCACCACCACCGTCCCCACCACTGTCCCACTGTCCCCACTGTTCCCACCATTGTCCTCACCATTGTCCCCACCACTACCGTCCCCACCACTGTCCCACTGTCCCCACCACTGTCCCGCTGTCCCCTCACCACTGTCCCCACCACCACCGTCCCCACCACTGTCCGCACCCCCCCTCGGTTTTCGAGGGGGGGGGGGGTTCGAACCGGTAGTGACCCCCCCGGTTTTCGAGTTAGGGGGGGGGGGGGTTCGAACCGGTAGTGACCCCCCCCCCTTTTCATGATGAACTGGGGGGGGGAGGGGTTCGAACCGGTAGTGACCCCCCCGGTTTTCCAGAGGGGGGGGGGGAGGGGTTCGAACTGGTAGTGACCCCCCCCCCCGGTTTTCCGCCAGCAGCGGTAGAACACGCTCTTTCAATGATGTGCTACCGAATGAATTGGACCTCTTCGTCTGCACTTTCCAGATCGCCACTCCTCGGGCGCCTCCAGCGGCGCTCCGCCGTGGCACGCGCGCATTACGCGGCTTTCTCGAATCTGCGCCGGCACCCCTCCTGGCGCGCGGAGCGCGCCAGTGGCGACGCCAGAGCCGCCGCCAAGGGGAGGGGAAGCGCCAATCCAAAACATTCGCGCGAAACTCCGAAAGCTTGCGTTCATGCAAAAGTTTCAACATCTTCTTCTTCTTCTTCTTCGTCTGCGGGCCTCTTCTCAAGGCCCTCCAGCGCGTCCTGGCCCCATCCACTCGGATCCCATCTGGGAGGCCTAGAGTGTAGCCGATGTCTTTGCTTCTGCGACACTATGCACCGTACCATTCCAGGGCCGAGGATTGACTACGCCTACGCAATACGTAGCACGCAAGTCGTCCGCGGACTTGCTAAAGCGGACCTCTGCTCTGGGCTCTGGAGCGGTCCCCGAAGTCCCGTTCCTATCTTGAAGGCCGGTCTGTCATCCCGGGCCGGTCTTGTTTCACTGCCCAGGCTCCTGAAAAAGGCCCTCATGGAGGCTGAGGACGGCCAACAACCTTGCGCCGTGATTAGAGGCCTCCTAGATGTGACCGGACTAGATGAGGTCGAAAGATGCCGATTCATCGGCGATACTTTGGCAATGCACCGGTGATGTCAGTGAAACCTTGGCGCCGTCGGCGTGGCGAAAGCCCGGCTCCGCATCGAGCCGCATCGCCGATGCATCGGCGATGCGGCGCGATCGGCCGACCCCATCTACTTGGACCCTATCTAGGAGGCCTAGTTTTACGCCGCGAGCTCAGCTGGGAGCGGCTTCGCTGGTGGGCTTGTCTCGCAACGCCACCACCAAGAGCAGAATGTGGGAGGGGGTCCTCCTCCTCTTCCTCATCCTCCTCCTCATCCTCGCCCTCCTTCCCCCTCCAACTTATGGGGGTGGTGGTGGTGGTGGTGGTGGTGGTGGTGGTGGTGGTGGTGGTGGTGGTGGTGGTGGTGGTGGTGGTGGTGGAGGTGGTGGCGGGAAAGAGGCCCATCCTCCGCTCCCCGCGGACCTCTGCTCGAGGCCCTCCAGCGCGTCGCGGCCCTCCGCCGTGGCCCGCGCGCACCACGCGCTCTGCGCCTGCAGTGCCCGCCGCTCCGCCTCGGGCGCGGCCGGCGGCGCGGCGCGCCCGGTCCGCGCCTCGGGCCGCGCCCACCACGCGCCCCGGTCCGCGCTGGCCCCGCCGCCGCCAGCGCCCGCCTCGCTGTGCGGTCAAGAACTTGGCCCGTGGGAGGCCCCAAGGGGCCCCCAAGAGGCCCCAAGAAGAGAGGCCCCCGAGCGGTCCCCCACGGGCCTCAGAACTGCCTCCCGGAAGCCCCCGAGAGGCACCCACGATATCCAAACGAACATCCCAGAGGCCTCTAACCCACAATCCGGGCACGGGGGCGGGATGTGCCGAAGGCCACAATACATGTATACATCTCTCTCTATATATATACCTATACGACCACCCTTCGGGTGATAAGGAGGTTCGGGGGGGGGAACCAACGTCTCACTTGATCGGTCTCACTATCGATCTCAGTATCGATCTCACTATCGGTCTCGCTCGATCGATCTCACTCGATCGATCTCACAATCGATCTCACTCGATCTATCTCATTCGATCGATCTCACAATTGATCTCACAATCGATCTCACAATCGATCCCACAATCGATCTCACATTCAGTCTCAATATCGATCTCACTATCGATATCACAATCGCTCTCACACTCAACGCCATCATCATCATCATCATCATCATCAGCATCATCAGCATCGTCAACATCATCAACATCAACATCATCACCAACATCGTCATCATCATGAGGGCACCGTCATCATCATCATCATCATCAGCATCATCATCATCATCATCATCATAAACATCATCATCAACGTCAGCATCATCATCGGGACAGCATCATCATCATCACCATCATCATCTCATCATCAAGAGCATCATCATCATCATCGGGACACAGTCATCGTCATCATCATCATCATCATCATCATCATCGGGACACCATCATGATCACCATCGTTCACATCATCCACATTATCATCAACATCGTCATCCTCCCCGGGATACCATCATCATCATGATCATCGCATCATCATCATCGACATCATCATCATCAACAACATCATCATCATCATCATTGGGGCACCATCATCATCATCATGAGCAACATCATCATCAACATCGTCATCATCAGTATTATCATCATCGGGACACCATCAGCATCACCATCATCATCACCATCATCATCATCAGCATCATCATCGGGACACCATAACCATCATCAACATCATCATCATCAGCATCATCATCGCCGGGACACCATTTCCATCAACATCATCATCACCAACATCATCGGAATCATCATCATCATCATCATCATCACCATCATCATCATCATCATCATCATCGGGACACCATCATCGTCATCATCATCAACATAATCATCATGAGCATCATCATCCTCATCACCGGGACACTATCATCATCATCGACACCATCATCAACATCATCATCATCTGCATCGGGACACCATCATCATCATCATCATCAGCATCATCATGATCATCATCATCATCATCATCATCTCATCAGCATCATCATCCTCATCCTCATCCTCATCCTCATCCTCATCATCCTCATCATTATCATCATCATCATCATCATCATCATCATCATCATCATCATCATCATCATCATCATCTCATCATCATCATCATCATCATCATCATCATCATCATCCTCGCGGGACACCGCGGGACACCGGCGGGACACCGCGGGACACCGCGGGACACCGCGGGACACCGCGGGACACCGGCGGGACACCGCGGGCCGCCGGCCGCCCGGCGGAGAATCATTTGGTCCGGCCACGCCTCAGCCACAGGAGACTTTCCTCTCGCCCGCCCACGCAGCTTCGCCTCGCCCGCACGGCACGCACGAACACGAAACCGAAATCGATTCCCCGGTAGGGGGCTCTCCGTTCCACTTCGATCTCACCCCCTCACCTCCGATATACACATGAATGTCTACACACATATTTATATATATATATATATATATGTATATATGTACACCGTCGGGAATGTTTGCTCAGCGTGTCGCCGCGGCGGCACCAGCGACAGGCTGTGCCTGGAGAGCGGAGAGAGCGTCGTTCCGCTCGGCGGGGCGGGTGGTTCGGGAGGCCTCGGGACGTGGAGGCCCGGGGGCGGGGAGGTAGAAAGCGGGTCGCGGCGAAGCGTGGTGGGCCAGAGCCAGCGGCGAAGCGCGGTGGAAGGGCGATTTTCCCCCCACGCAGACCATCTGACCGCCTCATCGTCAAGCCCAAGGCCACGCGAACGGCGGTGTTGCTTAACGGTGATGCTGGGAACCAACCTGCAAAAAATCACCATCCGCACTTTCCCGTATCTCCAATATGCAAATGTATCGAGCGAAACAGCAGAAGCCCACGGAGGAAGAACGTGTTTCCGTCGGCGGCGAGGCGGGGCAGTCCGTGCCAGCGTGCCAGCCCCAAGAGGCCCCAAACTGCCTCTAGACATCCCAGGAGGCCCAAGAGTGCCTCGAGAGGCGCAAGAGGAGCCCTGGACGGCCCAAGACTGCCTCAAGAGAGCCCCAGGCTGTCCCAAGAAAGCCTCTGGCCTCCTCCTCTTCCTCCTCCTCCTCCTCCTCCTCCTCCTCCTCCTCCTTCTCCCCCCCCCCCCTCTGCTCCCCCTTCTCCTGCTCTCCTCTGCCTCCTTCTCCTCCTCTTGCTTCTCCTCGACATCCTTCTCCCCGCTCCTCCTCCCTCATCCACCTCCTCCACCCTTCCTCCACCGCCCACTCATCCCCCCCCCTGCCCCCCCCCCTCGTTTTCATCTTTGTCGTTCTCAGGGTCGGCGGAACCGGCCTTAAGGCCATTGCAATAGCTGACAAGAAGAACGGGAGCTGATGTCCGATGGGCCCCGAAGGACAGCAAACCTTGCCCCAGATGCACAAGCACTGCTGTTGGGCATCATCAGACAGCCGTCCACCATCTCTGGGTGCGTGGGTGGAGTGAGGTCTCGTGGCCCAAATCCTGATTGTTTGTTTGAACTCTTATGTCTGAGAATGAATTTCACCAGAGAAAACCGAATCAATTGATAGTTTTCGATAAAAAAGATCGACCGGGAACCCGGGAACCCCGAACCAACCGAAATCGACCCGAAACTAATAACCAAAAACCCGGGAACCCGGAACCAGGAACCCGGGAACCCAGCCGGCTACCAACATCGGCGGGAAACGTTCGCCAAATCTTTCGATTTCCGCTAAGATCACTTCAGTGCAAACACTGATTGGGGAATTTGGTTGATCGGCCCCCCTCTGGTTCACCTTCTGTTCTTTCGATTGGGGTGTCCCTCCCAAGGCTCGCACCCTGTCTTTTTTGCAAGGGAAAGTATTGAGCCTCAAACTGTGTTGTCGGCCCCCGGTTTACAACAACAAATAAAAGAAGAAAACACGCCATAAACATAAACTGTTGTCGCACCGCGCGGGTTTCTTGGATCCGTGCAGAGCGCCAACAATTTATGTTTATGGCGCTTTTTCTTCTTCGAAACAGCGGCTCCCGCCGGCACGTCCTCACAATGTATTGTAAGTCTGACTCTCTCGCGGGACTTCCTCACAATTGATCCAGGAATCGCGCTCTCGCATGGGACTTCCTCCCAAATCATTGAGACGCCACGCCCTCGACACTCTGGAATCACGCTCTCGCTCTGGAGCGCCTCACACTCTACTTGGGAATCGCGCTGTCTCTCGAAACTTCCTCGCGATCCATGCAGGACTGATGCTTCACCCGCCCGCTCGACCTGGCCGTCTGGGCCCGCCCGCCCGACCCGCCCGTTGGGGTCCGCCCGCCAAAACCGCCCGTCTGGTTCTGCCCCTTGTTTTCCTGCTCCGAACCCCCTCCTGATAATCTCTCTCGTGCTCCATCCTTCTCCCTCCCCCCTTGTGCCGTCCCTCCTCCCTCCCTTCCCCTGCTACACGGGGCAGGTAAGAAAGGTATGCCCCCTAAGGGGGGTACGATCTAAGACGAAGAGGGCAGGTATCGAGGGCTCGGGACATAAGTATTCAGAGACACGCGACCAGATACGAGCGAACAACCAAAATGATTGTTGATGTCATCGTCGTCCCCCTCGCGACCCACCCCGCGACCCACCCGCGATCCGCCCGCGACCCACCCCGCGACCCACCGCGCACCCACCCACATCCTTTTTACCCGCAATGGCGACGTGCTACAACGTCATTACGACTTCGGCATCGGTTCTCGATCTACACCGCGTAGATCGTTCAACCTTGAACGATCGCGTCTCTCCGACGCCGCAGACCAAACCATGTCCGCAGACCAAACCATGTCGGCCCAATACAAGTCGCTGGTGGCATTCAAACTTGAACGCCGGCAGGTCGGTGGTCGCCGGGTCGGGACGACGCGAACCTGCTGCCGACAGCGGCCGCTGCTGGGAAGGCGGCCTTCTGCCGCAAAGGCACAACGTCCGCGGCGACACCCGACAACGAGCCGTGTTCAAAATGAAGAGGACATGAAACCGTTTGTTTTTAGTCGGCGATAGCCCGGGTTATCCAGGGGGGGGAGGAGGAGGGGACCAGCCGATAACCTAACCTTCGGGCTGTGGACAGCCCTGCATATGCCCGCGCCCCCCCCCCGCCCCGGACCTGCACAACCAGCAAGGCTAGGTTATCCTGAGGGGCGGGGGGGAGGGGGGGCAAGCCAGATGACCCGGGTTATCGCCGGACCTTAGACAAAAACAGTCTCCATGCGGTCGGTCTTCGTACCCATCCTTTCCGCACCCAGCTCGATCGTCCCCGCTCAGAGCGCCCCCGGGGGAGCCTCGTCGGGGCGCCCCCGGGCCGAGCGCCGCCCGGCCGTAGCCAGCGGCGCGCAGTGCCAGGAGCGGCGGCGGCCGCCAGGCTCGGCCGGGCCAGCGTCTCCGCGTCGCGCGGCGTCCTCCGCGGCGCGCGGTGGTGTCCCCTGACAGCGTGAGTCAAACCAAGCTGATGTATACACCGGCACACCCACACACCTGAATAAGCATGTATATATGTATGTGTATCGATTTACACATGCACACCTACAAATACATCTGCACAACATTATAGAAAGATAGCCATTGTCGACGTCTGCCGACGATTCCTGGGCTTTCCACGTCGCCCGAGGGCTTCTGCGGGCCCCTGGGGCCACCAGGGATGCGACGTCTCTGTGGGGCACCTGCTGGCAGGCCGTCGTTCTCACCCGACGACGTGCCTGCTGTGCGCCGCTCGCTCCCCAGCCTCCAGCACTTGCGCGCAGCCCCCTCCCCCGCTTCCCCCTTCCCCCCCGCCCCCCTGCCCCCTGCCCCCTCTGCCCCCCCCCCCCCCCCCCCCTAGCCCTGCCGCGGCCACATCGCATCCCGCCCCGCGCTCGGCCGTGCAGGGCCCCGCGCGTGAGAGCGAGCCCCTACCCTGCCGACCCCGTGCTGCTGCACGCAGTCTCCACCAGGTCGCTCCATTCCCCCTCTCTCGCCGGAGCTCGCTATGTGAATGCGACCCTCCTATCCCAGGATCCTGCCGGAACGGGGCGCCTCGTTTCCTACGCATTTTGAATACCACTCTCTTCTCTCCCCGACAGTGTCCGGAGAATGCACGGCCCTATCCGCCTTCTTGTTGAATGAGATGTCAAGCGTTGCTTCTCTCACGGCGCCTTACAATCCGATTGCCCCGATCCTTCAAAATCGTGTTCCCGTGAACAACGCTGGCCTCATTTCTGCGCTTGTGGTGCTTCAAATGCGCGCTCCCGCTGCAGCGTTGGCCTCATTGTCGGACCGGCGCTTTGCCCCCGTCATTCAGAATGGCGCTCTGGCCCAAGCACGGGCCACCTTTCTGAAACCGAGTGCTTCCTCATCAATATCACCCCGCTTCTTTCCCCTCCCCCACCTTCCCTTTGTCTTTCTGCTCCTCCAGCCTCTCCTGCTCCTGCTCCCGCTGCTGCTGCTGCTCCTCATCGTGCTCCTCGTTCCTCCTCTTTTCCTCCTCTTTTCCTTCTCCTCCTCCTCCTTTTCTTCCTGTTCATCGTTCTTCTCACCATCTCGTCCTCCCATGCGCGCAGCTGCTCTTGTCCCATTGCGCATGCCACGTCGGGGTCCTTCTGCTTTTGTTCCAGGCCCGCTATGACGCGCAGGGACAGATATAGAGAGGAACCGACAGCGCGATGGGAAGGGATGAGGAGGAGGAGGGTGGACGGAGTAAGATGTCAGATATGGCGCGCGCGCACACCCGGCTTGCCTCGCCAAGCTCTCCCCGCTCCTCTTCCGGGCAGGGCCCAGGCCAGGAAGCCGCTCGAGGCTCAAGTCACGGGGACATCGGAGCCAGCTTGCCTTACGTCGGGCGTGTCTCCCTACAGGGGAATTTTGGACGAAAAATTAAACATAGTCTACACGTACCCCAAACATAATAACAAATGATCCAAACATCGTCCCCAGACTATGTTTTGACTCTTTTTGGATACTCCTGCTGTAAAGGGACAGGCCCGACTGAAAGCTTGCCCTCCACCTCTTCCCACCACTCTTCCGACCAAAAGAATGTGGAAGAGTCACATTGGCATGATTGTTCTGGTACCTCCCCTCCTCCCTTCTCCTCCCACCCATCCTATGCCTTTTCTTCTGCCTCTTCTTCGCCGCCTCCCCATCTGCACGACGCTTCAAGGAAACTGCAATCGGCCGTGGCGAAGGGAAAAAAAGTCCCGCGTGACAAAACGTTCCGAACATGCAAGGGCGAAGGACAAGGTGCGAGACGAGCTCCCGTGCCGCGCGTCCCCGCAGAGGACCGCGGAGGGAGTGTGGAGGGGGGGGGAGAGAACAACAAGAAGGCGGGGGGACCAGTGAAAGAGGGAGGGGGAAGACACCCAGCCCACCGAGGTCTTGCCAGCCTCGCAAACTGGACCCACTGGAGGTCTGGACCCCTTCCCCAGGCCCTTCTCTTGACCCTTCCGCAACAACTGCTTTGCAACGGCTCCCGGAACGGCAACCCATAACTTGTATATCGTGAAGAAGTCGGAGCGTGGTTGGTTCCTCCACGATGCGAACGGGCATGAGGAGGAGGAGGCGGAAGAGGAGGAGGAGGAGGAGGAGGAGGAGGAGAAGGAGCATGAGGAGGGGGGGAGCAGGAGGAGGAGGAGGAGGAGGAGGAGGAGGAGCAGGGAAAGGAGGAGGAGGCGGAGGAGGAGGACAGGTGGCCCCCGCTGGCCCCCGCGGGAGCTCCTCTACGCTTCCCCGGCGAGAGAGAGAGACAGCAGAGAGAGAGAGAGAGAGAGAGAGGGAGACGCTCCAGCCCTCCCTCTGGCAGCTGGAGCTGCGCGCTCCCACCCCCCCCGCCCCGCCCCGGGGCCGGGGAGGAGCACCTCCTCCTCCTTTTCCTCCTCCTCCTCCGCATCGTTCTCCTCCTCTTCTCGAGAACCTTCTCCTCCTCCTCCTCCTCCAGGAGGAACACCTCCTCCTCCTCCTCCTTTTCCTCCTCCGCATCCTTCTCCCCCTCTCCTCCCGATCCGGCGTCAAACAACTATTCGATACTTCGTCTGAGGCGCAGGGATTCTGGGCCCTCTGGGCGCGGGGGTCAAACGTCGACTTTTGGACCTGTCCCAAGGTGCCTTCTAACCAAGAGTTTCAATGATATACAGAGACGACAGGTCCAGGGAGCTCCTGTCCAGAGTCCCGGTGGACTCTGGACAAGCTTCTCGTCGCCGTCGTCGCGAGGGCCCACGGAGCGCCCGGGCGCCCTGCGCCTCCCCCCGGACCTCAGAGGAGGAGCAGGTGCCCATACTTTTGGGGCCTCCTCCTCCTCCTCTTTCTCCTCCTCCCCCCTCCTCCTCCTCCTCCTCCTCCTCCTCCTCCTCCTCCTCCTCCTCGAGAACGGGGGATTGTGGAGTCCCTGTGGTTCCAAAGCGCGCGCGCGAGGCCTTCACGCTGAGTTCGCGACTGTTTCTGTGCAAACTCTGCTCTGTGTCGTCCTCCTCCTCCTCCTCCTCCTCCTCCTCCTCCTCCTCCTCCTCCTCCTCCCTCTCCCCCCTCCTCCTACCTCTCTGCCTTTTTTTCTCCTGGCGTCCCCCCCCCGGAAAAAAAAAAAAAGAAAAAATCAAAACAACAAAAAATCCTGGCGTCCCCCTCCAGATGTTTTTTTTTGTTTTTTATTTTTTTTTCTGGGGGGGGGGGGACGCCAGGAGGAACAAAAAAGAAATGCGACGTGGCCACGTCTGCCCTCCCCCCTAGAAGGATTCCTATCAAACGCCCCCATAAGAAGGATTCACACTGAAATCCTCGACGGAAGGGTTCCTATCGCAACCCCCCGCTGAATGATTCCTACTGAAATCCTCCACATGTGGATTCCTACTGAAACCCTCCACTGAATGATTCCGACTGAAATCCTCGAATGGCAATGGCAATGGCAATGGCAATGGCAATGGTAATGGTAATGACAGTGGGCATGGTAATGGTACTGGTATTGGTTACGGTAATGATAGTGGTAACGGGGTAGCGAGGCAATGACAATGGCAATGGTAATGGTAATGGCAATGGCAGTGGTAATGGTAATGGTAATGGTAATGGGCATGGGAACGGGAATGGGAACGGGAATGGAAATGATTGTGGTAGTGGTAGTGGTAATGGTAATGGTAATGGCGCTGGTAATGGTAATGGTAATGGTAATGGTAATGGTAATGGTAATGGTAATGGTATTGGGAATGAGAATGGGAATTTTAATGGCAATGGCAGCGGTAATGGTAATGGTAATGGTAATGGTAATGGTAATGGTAATGGTAATGGTAATGGTAATGGTAATGGTGATGGGAATGTGAATGGGAATGGAAATGGTACTGGCAATGGTAATGGTAGTGGCGAAGGGCAATGGCAATGGCAATGGCAATGGCAATGGTAACGGTAATGGTAATGGTAATGACAGAGGTAATGGTAATGGTACTGGTAATGGTACTGGTAACGGTAATGGTAATGGTAACGGGGTAGCGATTGGCAATGGCAATGACAATGACAATGGCAATGGAAATGGGATTGGCAATGGCAATGGCAATGCCAATGATGATGGCCATGGCAGTGGCAGCGGCAATGGTAAGTGCAATGGTAATAGCAATGGTAGTGGGAATGTGAATGGGAAAAGGAATGTGAATGGGAATGGGAACGAGAACGGGAATGGAAATGGTAGTGGTAGTGGTAACGGAAATGGGAATGATAAGGGTCAGGGTAAAGGTAAAGGTAGAGGTAAAGGTAATGGTAATGGAAATGATACTGGTAATGGTAATGGCAATGGTCATGGGAATGGGAATGGCAATGGAAATGGTACTGGCAATGGTAATGGTAGTGGCTAATGGCAATCGCAATGGCAATGCGAATGGTAATGGTAATGACAGAGGTAATGGTCATGGTACTGGTAATGGTAACGGTAATGATAATGGTAACGGGGTAGCGACTGGCAATGGCAATGACAATGGCAATGGCAACGGTAATGGTAATGGCAATGGCAATGGCAATGGCAATGGCAATGGCAATGGCAATGGGAATGGCAATGATAATGGCCATGGCAATGGCAATGGCAATTGTAATGGTAATGCTAATGTGAATGGGAACGGGAACGGGAATGTGAATGGGAACGGGAATGGAAATGGCAGTGGTAGTGGTAACGGAAATGGGAACGGTAAGGGTAAAGGTAACGGTAGAGGTAGAGGTAATGGTAATGGTAATGGTAATGGCAATGGCTGTTGTAATGGTAATGGTAATGGTATTGGGAATGGGAATGTGAATCGGAATGGTAATGGTACTGGCAATGTTAATGGTAGTGGCGAATGGCAATGGCAATGGCAATGATAATGGTAATGGTAGTGGCAAATGGCAATGGTAATGGTAGTGGCGAGTGGCAATGGCAATGGCAATGGTAATGGTAATGGCAATGACAGTGGTAATGGTAATGGTACTGGGAATGGTAATGGTGACGGTAACGGTAATGGTAATGGTTATGGCAATGGTAACGGGGTAGCGATTGGCAATAGCAATGGCAACGGCGATGGCAATGGTAATGGTAATGGCAATGGCAACGGCAACGGCAATGGCAATGACAATAGCAATGGCCATGGCAATGGTAATGGTCATTGTCATGGTCATGGTCATGGTAATGGGAATGGGAATGGCAATGGCAATGGGAATCGTAGTGGTAATTGGAACGGGAACGGGAATGGACATGGTAGTGGTAGTGGTGATGATAATGGCAATGTTAGTGGTAATGGAAATGGTACTGGTAACGGTAATGGTAATGGCAATGGTGATGGGAATGGGGATCGTAATGGTGATGGCAGCGGTAATGGTAATGGTAATGGTAATGGTAATGGCAATAATGTTGGTAATGCTAATGGTAATGGCAATGGTAATGGTAGTGGCTAATGGTAATGGGAATGGTAATGGCAATGGTAACGGTAATGGTAACGGGGTGGCGACTGGCAATGGCAATACAATGGCAATGGCACTGGTAATGGGCATGGGAGTGGGAATGGCAATGACAATGGCAATTGTAATGGCCATGGTAATGGTAATGGTAATGGTAAAGGTAAAGATAACGGTAAAGGTATTGGTAATGGTAATGTGAATGGGAATGGGAATGGGGATGGGAATGGTAATGGTAATGGTATTGGGAATGTGAATGGGAATGGAATGGGAATGGGAGTGGGAGAGATTGAGAGAGAGAGAGAGAAAGCGAGAGAGGAAATATCATAATAATGATGAGGAGCAACGTGAAATATCGTAAATAATCGTCTGAAACCCACAGGGACTCCACAATCCCCCGGCCTCGAGAACGCCTCCTCCTCCTCCTCCTCCTCCTCCTCCTCCTCCTGCTCCTGCTCCTCCTCCCTCCTCCCTCCTCCCTCGCCCCTCGTCCCTCGTCCAGGTCCAGGCTGCCTTGCTCTCGATTCCCCCCTTTTTGGGGCCTCCTGGGAGGCCCTTGTCGCCACCGCAGGATTCGCCTCGAAATCTTGGTCTGAACGCATCCGGGGAGAGGTCCAGGGACTAGCGGTAGCGGTACCTTCTGATTTCCCAACCCAGATCCCCATCCCACGGAATACAGCTGCGGCGACGAGAAGCTACTTCGAGTCTTGGAAATTCTAAGACGAAGAAGGCCCTCGACTCTTCGATCCCAGCCAGTGCCGCCGCCAAGGCCGTTACTCGAGTGAACGCGGGAGTGGGCAAGGTAGAAGGGAGGGAGGACAGGGAGGGAGGACAAGAAAGAGCATGACCGCCTTGGGCGCTTGGGTGGCGGACCTGTCCCCTCATCTCTCTCGCACACCACTGACTCTCCGCGTACTTGTGGTAATCGGACGAGTCTGAACGAACATCCTGAAGGGGGCTGCACTTTGCTACACTTTGCCCTGCGTGCGCAGCTCCTTCGCAGTCGAACACAGGGCAACTCTTTTTCTTGCCCACATCGCGGGCGGCTGCACCGAGAAGGCGTACAAGGAAGGATGGAAGGAGGGGAACGGCGAGACAGAGCGGGAACGAGGGAAGGAAGGAGGAGCACTGGACTACTGCCACGGGGACGTAGTGCCCCTCCGACTGGGCTTATCCAATATAAGTGCGAACCTGTGCCTCAGGCCCCTGCCCCCCCCAGCTCACCGCAGTGCCAGACTGCTGGGCCATGTCCGCCTTTTCACTGCACCAACCTTGCAGACGTGCTGCGGCGGACTTTTGCGTGGCTGTGCTGGATCTGTCAATGCACAACCCCTAAACTGCGAGCGAAAAACAAAGTCGATGTCACGTGGACTGCTTTGTAGTGTTCATTCCTCGCCGAAGACATCTGCACAACACTCACTTCGAAATCCTGAACGAAAGTCTCCTCCGGGCCCAGCCCATTGTTCTCCGAACGAAATCCACTCTGCGATGTTGGCGCCACGAACTTTTGCACCCGAAGGCCACCACACAAGAAGAGGAACGCTTTGGAGTGGTGTGGCCACGCCCGAGGAGCCGTGCTACACCCAACTACTCGTGCACACCCCTGGGCGGGCACCGAGGACACCTGGCCAAACAGGCACACACTCTTTTGTTGCGGACCCGGCGAGCGCGCATCTGAATCAAGCGGCCCATGGCCACTGGACTGCGAAGTAGAAGCAGCACGCGACTGGACAACAAGGCAACAGGCGGCCGCGGCCAGAAAAGCGGATACGCCGACAAAAGGTTTCACGACGCATGCCAGCAGACATCATCACAGACCAGTCCTCGCCAGCGGTACGTGCACTGCGAGCCCCAGCGGGCGCAAAGTCAACAGGCACAGATTTAGCGGCCCCCTAGAGGGGGGTCCGCGTAGATGGAGTCGGAGGATCGCGCCGTATCGCCAATGCATCGGCGATGTATTGGCGATACGTCGGTGATGCATCGACGACGTCGGTGATGCATCGGCGCAACTGGCGTGGGTAAATTCTGGCTCCACATCGAGCCGCATCGCCGATGCAGCGGCGACGCGGCGCGATCCTGCAACCCCGTGCGTCCAGGCCCGACCTGGGAGTGGAAAACTTCGGTCTGCGCGGAAAGAGTCTCCCAATGTGACCCCGGCTGGCCTCAACGGGCCCCCCCCCGAGTAGCACCTGCTGGATCAGCAGGACTCACCGCACTGGCGCAGCCAAACTCCACGAGCGCAGGGAAGCCGACACGCTGGGCTGCCTCAGGCGTCGAGCCCGATAGAGGAAAGAGAACTATGCACATACACCGATTCTGGCCAGGCCCATCCTGAGCCCAGGATCGGTGCATACGCCCTCCTACCTTGGCCAGGAAGGCATATGCACCGATCCTGGGTCAAGGATGGGCCTCGCAAGGATCGGTGCATGTGCATAGTTCTCTTCGCCCGACCCGAGCAGCCCCTGCTGGCCCCACTGCAGGCGCCCCGAGCAGACCGGGGCGGCCCGCGGCACCTCGGACCCGGGGCGCGGAGCGCCCCCCCGGGGCGCCGCCGCAGGCTGCGCCGGGGTGCTGAGGCCGCCCTGGGCTGCTCGGGGGGCCCGTGGAGGCCAGTTGGGCCTACTCGGGATGGCCTGTGGAGGCCAGGTGGGGCTACATTTTTGGTCGGGCGTGTCCTTCGACAGGCGGCTGTTGGGCGAAGGCAATAAAAAAAATCCACGGCACAGATTCAAGCAAAGCCAAAAGATACTCAACAAATATCCCCTGACGATTCTTGGGCCATGCCTGAAGGTTCCCCTGAAGAAGATCAGGCCCGACTCAAGGCTACCTGGACGGCGCCGTCTGCGCGCAGCCCGAAACCTTCACAACACCTGGAGACCGCTTTTTTTAATCGACGATAACCCGGGTTATCGCGGGGGGGGGAGGAGGGGGCCGGCCGATATCCTAACCTTCGCGCTGTGGGCAGCCCTGCACATGCCCGCGCCCCCCCTCCCGCGGACCTGCACAACTGGCAAGGTCATGTTTTATCCTGGGGAGGGGGGGAGGGGGAGGGGGGGGCAAGCCAGATGACCCTGGGTCATCGCCGGACCCTCAAAAAAAAGCCTCCTGGGAGGCCTGCAGAGCCGCATCCCCCTGGAAGCGGCAGCCGAGGTCCCGTTGAGCGCGCGCGTCCTCGGGCGCCGCGCGCCTCTGGCGGCGCCCCGCGGCCCCGTCGGGGGCCGCGGGCCCCGGGCTGGCGCGGCGGGGCGGCTGCGGCAGCGGCCTCGGGGGGCGCGGAGCGCCGGGCCAGCGCGCAGAGGCGAAAGGGCGTGTTCGCCACCACCACCAGCAGAAGTTGGAGGGGGGGAGGAGGTGAAGGACGAGGAGGAGGAGGAGGAGGAGGAGGAGGAGGAGGAGGAGGCGGAGGAAAGGGAGGAGAAGGAGGAGGAGGAGGAGGCGGAGGCGGAGGCGGAGGAGGAGGAGGAGGAGGAGGAGGAGGACCCCCTCCACCTCCAACTTATGGTGGTGGCGGTGGAAAACAGGCCCATCAGCCCAGGCAGGCCTGAGCTGGACCTGAAGCGCGAAAGCCGCTTTCGCGACTCGCTTCGATGCGAAAACCGCTTTCGCGAAAGCCGCTGTCGCGATGCCAATCCAATTCGCTTTCGGAAGAGCGAATCGGCGAATCGGTTTGGGAGCGGATCGGATCACCAACGAATCGTCCGCGCACCAGGCTCCAGCTGGCCCTGGCCAATGCCGCTGAATCGAGCCGAATCGGATCGAATCGGAATCGCGGCCCCAGTCGGAGAAACGAATCGAAGCGAATCGTCAGCGGCCCAGCCAGGCCCCTGCTGCTGCTGCTGCTGCTGCTGCTGCTGCTGCTCCTGTTCCTCCTGCTCCCCCTCCAAGGGGCAACGTTCGGGAGGGACCAGCCCAGGGGGAACGCATCGGCCTGAAATCGGCGCTTCATCGCCGATAGATCGGCGACGTGCCCCCGATTGCGAACGCGCACGCTCCTGGGCGAAGTGGGCCATCGGGCGCCCTCCGGCGCCCAGTGGGCGATGCGGGGTCGATGCGTCCCCCCCTCGGCCCGCAGACACCAACACGCGTCTAGATGCCCCTCCCCGGGGGGAAGGATCAGGGAACGCACCCGACAGAAATGTTGGGTCGACTCCACAGTCAGAACTTGCACTGGAGGGTTTTGGATTTTGGATGTTGCTTGGATTTCGGCTGGTTTTTGGTTGGATTTTGGATGGTTTGGATTTTGGACTTTGGATTCTGGTTGGAGTTTGGATGGTTGGATTTTGGATTCTGGTTCGGATGTTTGGATTTTGCACTGGTGGATTTTGGATTTTGCTTTGTTTACGACTGTCCCGACAGAAATTCGGGGTCGATTCCAGAACAGAACTTGAGGAGGAGGAGGAGGATATATTTTGGGTCGATTCAACAGACAGAACTTGCACTTAGGGGGCTCTTGCTCTGTTTACTGCTGTCCTGGCTGGATTTCTCGGAGGGGCTCTCGGCCCCGTGCTTCCCGAGGGGGCGCCTCGTGGCCACAGTGTGCAATGGCCCGGTCCTTTCGCTCTGCAAGCTGCACTTCAAAGGGGCCCCAGGGCACACAAATGAATACACACAAATCCCTCCATATGCGCGCTCCTCCTCCCTCCTCCTGCCTCCTCCTCCTTCTCTCCTCCTCCTCCTCCTCCTCCTCCTCCTCCTCCTCCTCCACCTCCTCCTCGCCTCCTCCTCCTCCTCCTCCTCCTCCACCTCCTCCTCGCCTCCTCCTCCTCATCTTCCACGGCCTCCGTCTCTGCCCACTTCGTCGCCGACGTCGTGGTCCTCTTCAGGGTCGGCGGCACCGGCCGTCAGGCCATCGCAATAGATACACACAAATCCAAGGATTCCTACATTTTTCGTATATTTTCTGGGTTTTTTATTTCCCCTCCCTACTTCCCCATCTTTTCCCATATTTTCCGGGAAGTCGACGATTAATTGTGTCCGTGTGATTCTTTCCCTCCTGAGCACTGCTTGGAGGCCAAGCAGTGTCCACCCCTCGCTCTGCACTCGGGACGAATCGTGCTCGCCTGTGCCCCAAATCGACCAGGGCGAGCCGCTCCGAGGGGCCCGCGCCTGCCGCGCTCAGCACGCGCGAGTGCCCACCCGTGGGCGCCTCGTCGCTGCCTCCTGGCGCCGCCTGGTTCTCGGCCCGTCGCCGCCTCATGGCCGCCTCGTGTCGTGCGCTGGCTGGCGGCTCCGGGTGCACACATCGATCGGACCACGCCGCTTGCCACCCGGATCCGCCGCCGTGCCGCGGGGGTCCCCCAGGTCCCTGGCTCAACCCCTGAGCCTCAGTCCTCCATCCTGCGGATCCTTCAGGGGCCCCAACTCCGGAACTCTCGAAATCTCCAGGGGCTGCCCGCGCAGCCCCTGGGGCGCGGCGCGGCTTGCCGCGTGAGTTTGTTTTGTTCCGGCCGAAAGGGGGCCCCCAGTCGGGCCCGGGCCCGAAGAGGCCCCCAAGATGGTCCAAGGGGGCCCCGAGTCGCCGCACGATCGGTCCAAGACGCCCAAGACGGTTTCCAGACTGCTCAAGATTCCCCCAAGACGCCCCAAGACGTCTCCAAGAGGCTTCCCGAGAGGGCCCCCACGAAGCACAAGTCATGTCACATCCTTTCCGTAGGGTTTTGTAGGGCTTTGGCGTTCTCGCCTGTCCGGCCTCCCGACGCTCCAGGACGGCCCAAGTGGCCCCCAAGATCGCCCCAAGAGGCCTCCAAGAGAGCCCCAAGGCAGCCCCAGAGGCCCCGAAGATGGCCGAGCCCCCAAGACGGTTCCGAGAGGGAGCGCCAACGGGGGACCCGACCAGACATTTCGAGGCCTCGGCCCCGGGAGGCCCGCAGGAGGCCCAAAGAGGCCCCCAAGAGGCCCCCAGGAGGCCACCGAGAGGCCCCCAGGAAGCCCCAGGAGGCCCCCAAGGGGCTCCCAAGAGGCCCCCAAGAGACCCCCAAGAGGCCCCAAAACTGCCCCCAAGAGCGGTCCGACAGGACTCGAAGAAACATCACGGACAACTCCGATCCACAAGCCAGGCAAGGTAGCAGGAGGGGCCGAAGGCCATTCGATACTGCACGATGTAGATTGCCGACCATAATTAACACATCTGCACCAAAAAACCTGCATCAGAAGTGTACATGCTCATGAATATGTGTATAATTTATTCTCGAGACCATAAAGCACGCAACGCAACACATGCACCACATGTCGTTCCCTCATATCGCGCAAAAGAAACCGTGCACCACACAGCCTGCACAACTGGATTCATCCCGAACGCCGCATCACACCTATCACACCACATACGTTGCACCACATCGGTTGACCAGTGTGGATTGCACCATCCTGTTTCGACAGCGAAACCTTGAACCTTTGACAGGTGGCAACCCAAAGCTGCACATAAACCAAAAAAACAAAAGGTGTTACTGGCCGCCTGGCGGTGCCGTGTTCGCCGTCGCCGCCCAGTCGCCGCCTCGTCGCCGCCCGTCGTCTTTGCCTGGCTGGCGGTCTGGCGGTTTCGTGCTCGCCGTCGCCGCCTCGTCGCCGCCTTGTCGCCGCCTTGTCGCCGCTTAGACTCTCCTTCCTTAAAGGAAAACCGATTCTACCCTTCCCCAGGATTATCCTCCCCACTTTCGCGTTGCAGTGTACATGCGGTTTTGCCCCAATCATCCTTCCTAAAGATGAACTCGTACCATCCCAGGCGAACCGGTATCGACTCCCCATGCCACTGTGTGCAAAAAATACGCGCGCACTCGTTGACCTAATGTCATCCATTCTCAAGAATCTCTTGAAACACCTGAAACGAAAGGCACACGCGCGCGTCGTCGCGCGCGCATGCCCGAATACATCAAAAACTCTGGCTTCCGTAGACAGGTTCCAAAATCGTATGTAAAGAAATATGGTTTCGCAACACGGATGTTCAAAACAGCTCGCGCGCGTGCTTGCGAAGTCATGGGGGAAAAAACGCCTTCTTTTTGAACTGTTCATGACATGATACCAAATTGGCTTCGCGCGCGCATGTCGAAAACGTTCGAACGCCCTTGCGTGCGTGCTGTCGCAATAATCCTTGACAACACATTGGACGAAGTGCGCCCGCGCGCGTCGTCGCGACCGCATGCCGAAATCAATCAGCAAATTTAAGTGTCGCAAAGATTTCAAAACCAACCTGGAACCAAACAAAAACACACGGGTTCGCAACAACAGTTTCCAAAACACATTTGCGATCGGGCTCTTGCGAATTCTCAACAAAACCACAGAGTTTTCCAAAATTGGCACTGAACACTGCCAAGCGGGTCTCTCGCGCCGCATGCCGAATCATTCTAACGCCCTTTGCGCGCGTGCTGGGGGGGGCACGATCCGTTTAAAAAATACCATGCGGCCACTCTCGCGCGTCGGCCGCGCGCGCATGTCGAACCCCTTCCAAAAACCTCCATCACCGACGCGCAGACGCCGTCATCGTCGTCGGCGTGATCAGCATCGGCGCCGTCACTGGCCGCGCTATCGTCGCTGTCTGCATCGATGTCAGCATCGTTACTGTCATCATCGTGTCTACCACTGTCGAAACTGCCATGAATCATACCGCGCCAGCCCAAATCGCCGAGTCGCACCGGAGTGCCCGCTGGATGTGCCCAACGGTCAGCGACACCGGGATCGCGTCGGTCGCGCCAAACTTGTTGGCCGCTGCGCGCGCGCGCTGGCGCGACAGCTGACATGCGCCAGCCAACGCCAAACACTCATCGAAATCGCCGCCGCATCGGTTTTGCAAGCCACGTTGCTGGTGGATAGGCGGGGTGGTTGCGCGAGCAGTGGAACTGACAATTACGACCTCCACATATGAATTCTTCTCTTTGTTAAAAATTCGCCGGCCCAACGAGCCAGAGGCGTGCTGAGATCTCCGGCAACTGGTTAACAATATTTCTAGTTCGCGAGCGCGGGGCGGCCCCTTGGGGTCCCCCGGCGAAAAGTACCCCGACCGCAGCCCGACCACTGCTACCCAGAGATGTGCCCCAAGAGGCCCCGAAGACGGCCCAAAGGGCCCCCGAGACGCCCAAAGAGCGCTCCAAGACGCCGATGATTACCCCAAGACGGCCCAAGAGGCCTCCAACTGGCCTCCAAGAGGCCTCACAAGCGGGCCCCGAGAGGCCAAAATCAGAAATTTAACGACGGTGTTGGAAGGATTTGGGCCTTGTCCCCTTTTCGGCCATCCGATGCTCCAAAATGGCCCAAGAGGCCCCCAAGAACGCCCCAAGACGGGCCAAGAGGCTTTCAAGAGGGCCCCAAAAGGGCCAAAGAGGGGCCCGAGACTGCCCAAGAGGCGCCCAAAACGGCCCCAAGACGGCCCCAAGAGGGGCCCAAAAGGGGGACCACGAACCGAAACCTCGCGCCTTCCGCTCTTAGAGGGCCCCAGGAGGCCCCGAGAGGTGCCAAGATGCCGCCAAAAGGCCCCAGCAGGCTCCCAGGAGGCCCCCCAGAAGGCTTCAAAAATGCCTCCCAAGCGCCCCCGAACGGCTTCTCAAAAGACCCCAAGAGGCCTCCCAAAGAAACATCTTGACGACGACCCTGTTTGGCCCCAAGAGCAACACAAGATGCCAACGAGAGGTTTCCTCCTCCCCCCCCTCCTCTTCCTTTTCCTCCTCCTCCTACTTATAATCATCCTCCTCCTCACCTTCTCATCCTCTCCTCCCTGTCCTCCCCTCCCCTTCCCCATCCTCATGTTCGTCTTCATCGGCAACGCCACAATGGACCCGGGCCCACGGCGAAGCAGTAGCGATCATGCAACATGGGCTGGCGGAGTGAGCGAAGCGATTGAATAAAAGATCTGCCCCCGCCCCCCCAAAAAAAAATCCACTCCCCCCTGGGGTACTGCAATCTACGCATGATTCGGCCTCCTCGATCATGTGCCATGTGAACTCAGACCACCCCGGCTAATCCTGGCATCCCCCCCTTCATCCCAGTCAAATCATTCAATGCGGTGCACACGCGTTGATCTACGATGAATTGAATGAACGAACCCCTTTTTTATGAAATAGTACCATGCGGGCCACACGCGCGCGCAAGGCGAAATCCGTCCAAAACTTGCGTTGCCGTTGCGATTTCCACATAAACGACGTCAAGCACCCATCCGTTCTTTCAACAAAAGAAGTTTCAACATTTCATCCCCAGCGTTCTCGCGGATTCCTAGGAGACCCATTTTTCAAGGAGCCGTTCGCGCGCGCACGTCGAACTGATTCCAATGCCCTCGCGCGCTCGCCAAAGGCATGATCCCGCTCAAATAATAGTATGCGGGGCACCGTCATCGTCATCTTTGCCGACGGAAGCGTCGTGATCATTCTCGCCGTCGTTTGTCGACGCCGTCGTCTGCGCTGTCTCCCGCAAGATGACCTTTGCCCGCGCGGCGAGCGTCCGCGCTCCAACGAACGCGATGAAACGACCAGAGGAGCTCCACGCTGCAAGTGCTCTCGCGACCTTATACAACTTCTGCGACCCACCTCATCGTCGTTTGTCGGCGATGTCGTCTGCGCTGTTTCGCGCAATGTGGACTTTGCCCGCGCCACGAGGGCCCGCGTGCCACAGAACTCGATGAAATTCGCGGGCGAACTCCACGCTGTAACTGCAGTCGCGTTTTTGAAAGTTTTGCCGACCAAGGTGCGGGTGGGAGATTGGGCTGTTTGCACGAGCGTGGGAGGTGGTCGCGCGCGGTGCAGCGAGGTCAATTGTAATTGTATTGTACAGATTGCACCACATTTGTTGCACCACAAATATAGCACCGCTGAAATGCACCACGCCGATTGAATCACATGTTCTGCACTACGTGGGTAGCAAAACACAAATTGCACGACACAGATTGCACCACGTCGGTTGCACCGCATAGGCTCACAACATGGATTGCACCACGTAAATTGCACCACCTAGATAATGCCACATAGGTTGCTCCAGAATTTTTGTTGCGGAACACATTGTGGCACCACATAATATGCACCGCGTGAAATACAACGCGCCGGTTGCACTACATAGAATGTGCCACATCGGTTTTCCCATATTAGGTTTCCCCCACCATATGAACCGTTCGCCCTTTGGAATTGCGCCACAAACTTGTACAACTAATATTCGGATCTCACCCCCCCCAATATGAACGGTTCCCCTCTTCGTATTGCAATTTAAACTCGGTTCTGCCGCATGGCCCATGCGGCAGAACCGAATGTACATTGCAAAACAAGCGCGCACACGTGTTCATCCAAAAACAACAGATTTCAAACATCCTTTGCAAAATATGGGACGAAGTGCGAACGCGCGCGTCGTCGCGCGCGCAAATGGATATTATTTAACAGCCTCAGGTCCCAGCAGGATGTCAAAATCGTGCGCCCCCGCAAAATGGAAAAACAAAGGGTTTCACAACATGACTGTTCAAAACAAGCTTGCGCTCGGGCTCTTGCGAATTCTTGGGGGAACCAAAGGTCTTCCCCAAATCCCCGGGACCTGCTACCACACAGGCTTTTCGCGCGCGCGTGTCGGAATCGTTCGAACGCCCTTGTGCGCGAGTGTCGCAAGAACCCTTCTGCAAACAAAAGACGGAGTGCACACGCGCGCGCCGACGCGAGCGCATTCCCAAATCCTTCGATAATCTTGAATGTGGTGGGGGTGTCCAAACCGAATGCCCCGAAAACGCAAAAAAACACATGGTTTTGCAACGTGACTGTTCAAAACGAGGTTGCGCTCGGGTTCGTGCGCGCTCTTAAGAAAACCGTGGGCTTCAACGTGTTCATAACGACCTACCAAAACGGGCCTCTCGCGCGCGCATGTCGGAAATGTTTGAACGCACTTTGTGCGCATGCTGTTACACATTTCCTCCCGAATAAGCAAGGACGTAAAACACACGCGCGTGTCATCGCGCGCGGATACCGAAAATCATTCAACCACACCACGTTCCGTAAGGCTGCCCCGGAAACGCTTTTAAAACGCATGGTTTGGCAACATCAACTGTTCTAAGCATCTCTGCGCTCGCGCTCCTGCGAATTCTGTAGAAAACCATTGGTGTTCCAACATAATCACCAAATCGTGCAAAACGGGCCCTACGCGCCGCAATTCGAAATCAAGCGAACGCCCTTGCGCGAGGGCTGTGGGGCGCGGTCCGTTCCAAAAAATACCATGCGAGCCACTCTCGCGCGCCGGACGCGCGAACATGTCGAACTCCATCCAAAACCTTCATCGCCGACGCGCGGACGCCGTCATCGTCGCCAGCGTGATCAGCATCGGCGCTGTCAGTGGCCTTGCCGTCGTCGTTGTCATCATCGCCACCAGCATCGCTACCAGCAGCACCGCGTCTACCGAAGCCCAGCGGTCAGCGCCACCGCGGCCGCTCTGTCGCGCCAAACTGGCTGGCCGAGCATGCGCGGACTAGCGCGGCCGCAAAGATGCACCAGCCAACTCCAAGCACTCATCGCAATCGCCGCCGCATGGGTTTTGCAAACCAAGTTGCGGGCGGGTGGGTGGGATGAGTGCGCGAGCACTGGAGTGGACAACTCGCTTCGAACAGAAATTCTATGCACACCACAGATCGCACCACACATGTTGCACCAGACTGTACTGCGTTGGTTGCCTCACAAATGTTGCACAATAGGTGCTGCTCAGCAGATAATGCACAACATGTATCGCACCACGCATCAAATATTGATGAAGATAAACCGAGGAGAATACAATGAGGGACGGACCCCAGACGGCCCGAGGCATTGTAAGATGGCCCAGGGCTGCCCCAAAGGGACCCAGGACAGCCGCGGAGGGCCCCAAGATGGCCCAATAGACAGGCCAAGAGACTCCCCCTTAGGCCCAAGACTGCCCAAGACAGCACCTAGACGATCCCCGAGAGAGCCCCGAGAGGGCACCACAGGACCCCCAAGACAGCCCCAAGAGGACCCAACAAACCCCCCTATGAGAGCCCTTGGTGACAGATGTTATGGCCTGCAGTGCTCGGAGCATCGCGTCACTGGAGGGTCTTCCCGCAGGCAACTGGACAGGTAAATTAGTCGGCGATCCTCGCATGCGTGAACAAATCATGATTTTGCGCGCGGCTCCCTCGGCTACGAGGGAGAAAGATAATGAAAACCAAACAACAGCAACAGCAACACCAACAGCCACAACAGCAGCAACAACTGCAACAACCCCAACACCACCACCAACAATCAAAACCAACAAAAACAATCACACTTACAATCACAACAACACCAACATCAGCACCAACAACATAGCGAGAACGAGAGAGAGAGAGATATATATATATATATAGAGAGGGAGATAAACGAAAAAGAGCGAGGGAGAGAGAGAGAGAGAGCGAAGGAAAGGATGAGAGATAGAGAGAGGGACGAAGAGAACGAGAGAGAGATTGATACAGATAATGATGAAACCCAATAATGAAGGACTACATGTAGTCACACATATACATATCTATACTTGTATGCATCTAGTCAGATAGCAGAGAAATAAGATACAGGAGAGAGAGAGAGAGAGAGAGAGATCATGAGACAGAGAACATATAGAAACAGAGAGAGAGAGAGAGAGAACCATGAGAGGAGAGATAGACATGCCGAGAGAAGAGAGACCATAGGACCCAGACGAGCGCGTGCCACCGAGTGGTGGCGTGCGGTCAGGAAGTGGCACGCCCCCAAGGAGGAGGAGGAGGTTCCATCGAGGAGTTCAGAGTTCCCTGCGCCCCGCCTGCGCCCGCTGCACCCGCCGCTGGGCGACACTGCCAGGACAGTCAGGGGAAGGGGAAGGTGGATTGTGGGAAGAAACGGGTGTTACACAACCGTTTCCTCCCTTGCCTCCTGCTGCTTTCCGGCCTCAGAGGCCCATTTTTCCACGCTTGCTTGCCTTCGATCGTTGAACAGACTCGGGCTGCAGCACAGGGCGTGCACACAAGATGAGCGCTGTGGCTGGGCACGCGGTGCCAGAGACGCGCGATCCCCGCGGATGGCAGAGGCACTCGGCCGACCAAAACACTGTGAACTCAGAACTGGCATCCACGCCTCGCGACAGAGGAGCAATACAGTCGAGGCGTTGACCTAAGGAACCCTCAATAAGGAACGAGGCCCCTTTGACCCATAAGTTCAACCTCGATTTCCCATGGAAAACCTCCAGAAAACCCGAGGCAAACTTTGAAACAATCAAGGAACACCAAGCCCCTCCCCAACGAAAAGGGTTCCTTCTTCAGGTCCACGCGGCTTTCTTGTGCGGCGCCGGGCGCCCCTCCCTGGCGAGGGGCCGTACTGTTATCCTGTCATCCTGTCATCCTGTCAACCCCACCGAACGCATGCAACAGTGGCGACGAGGGCACCCAATCGATGGCGAACAAGGGGCCAGCAATCAAGCGAGAGGATGCACTGACAACCCAAACGCATTGAGAGCAACTGATTTTTCCTCGTACCACAGCGACAATGCCGGCATGGAGCACCTCGCGCCGAGGGAAGTGGCTCGAAGTGTGTATCGCGTGGCCTGGCCGGTCAGAGATTTCAGTGCGTTGACACCCACCTTCTCAAGCTGTGGGAAGTTTGAGCGTCCATACATCGAAATCTGTCGCCGAATTCATTGGCCCCTCGGCCGACCAAACGACATGGTTGGGGAAACCAAAACATACCGATACTGCTACTCCGCGGACCTCTCTTGGGGTGCGTTCTGACCATAATTGCGAGGAAGCGCGTCCGGCCTTGGCGGCGAGGGCCTTCCAGGAGGCATCCTTGGTCGACCAAACGACGTGTGTCTAATTACTTCGAACCTCTCCGACGCCACCCGCCCAGGATCTGATGAGGGGCAACGTTAGGGGGGATCGGCTCAAGGGGGAAACATCGACCTGGAATCAGCGATACAACGCCGATAGAACGGCGAAAGACCCCCGATAGCGACTCCGCGCGTTCCTGGGCGGGGTGAGGCTGTCGGGCTCATATCGGCGATCAAATGGGCGACTGGGGGTCGATGCACTCGGGCCGGGCGAAAGGGGGGGATAGCAAAGGGGGGGTTCGAGAATCAGCTCACGTAGCTGATTTTCCCGGCGCCTCCCGGCGCCAGAGGCGGCTATGTATCGAGGAATGGGCCCCTCGGCGGGGCCGAAACCAGCTGCATGCAGCAGATTCCGTACCCCCCCGCTTTCCGAATCCCCCCCTTCCTTCCGGCCCGATGCCCCCCCCCGAGCCAGCCCTCCCCGAGCGTTACCCCCTGAGCGGCTTCGGGCCATCCGCACCCCCCTGAACGCCCTCGGGGAGGCGCAGCTGCTGGACGCGGCATCCCGAGGCTGGGAAACCACCGAGGTCCGACGAACATACCCGACAAGCTCGAACCTCGAATCCGAGCCTCCTGCGCTGTGTTGTTCCCATCCGACTTCGGGACCACATCCCAGGCATACTTTCGAGTGTCCAAACAAGTGTCTGCCGAGTGGCTTCCAGGGCCCGACACGCGAAAGCCCTCGAGTTTCGGTACTTCTGCGGGTGCTCGAGATTCTTTCTGGCGATCAAGGCTAAAGCAGGCTGGAACATTATAGCTCCTGAGCCTATCCCCCAAAAAAGACGATGCCCACAAGGCCGCCCACGACGAGAAAAAAAAAAACGGAGAGCCGACAGGACCGACGACGAGGCCGACACCGAGCACGACCGTCGACGCACCGAAAACGAACCCAAAAGGGTGCAGGGCGAAGCGAATCGAAGCGACCGACCCGGGGCTCGCACCTTGTTTTTTCGCAAGGAAAGTCTTCCTGCTCAAAATTTGACCCTGCCCCCCGGGCTACAACAACAACGGCTCCCGCCTGAGACTTCCTCGATTTTTACTCAGGACCCCCGCTCCCGCCTGAGACTTCCGCGCAATTTCTTTTTTTTTTTGCGACCGAATCGTAAACACCCTTGAAAACCATGTGATCATGGACCGCGTGGTGACCTCAAAATCACCAGCGATCGCACCGCCCGGCCCGTCAGCGCACGGTGTGGGAACCTCGGAGGCCCCCGTCGCTCGAGACGCCCTCGGAGAACGACTCGAGGCCCGTCATCTTAGGTCGGGCGTGTCCCACGACAGGCGGATTGGGACGGAAAAGTACCCAAATAATAAGAATCAGACTAGCAATAGAACATCGTTCCCTTACTATGTTTGACTATGTTTGAATATTTCTCATATAGAAAGGCCCGCCCGACTTAACCGTAATCGGAAGGGGCCCTGCCGCTGACACGACACGGCGGCAGGGCGGCGGGCGGGCGAATTCCTGTGATCGGGCGGCCTGGCCGTCGCGGGCTCGACCCACGGCCGCCCGCCCAGCGACAGGAGCAGCGGGGAAAACCTGGCCAGGGCCAGTGCTCTCGCCTCCTCCTCCCCCTCCTCTTCTTCCTCCTCTTCCACTGCTTCTTCTTATTCGTGTTGTGATTAGTAGTGCTAGTCTTCTTGATCGTATTATCATAAGCGTTGTGTATTACTATTTCTTTATCATTATTATTATTATATCATGATTACGCATTTATGCTTATTAGTATTCACAGCATTCTTTATATGAGGGATGATATTATCCCCGTGCGAACTTACCTAGGAGTTGGAGCCTTTAGGAAAGCAACATTAGTAGGAGCCTCTAGGAAAGCACCATTAGTTGGAGCCTCTAGCAAAGTACACGTGTACATATACACACACACATATATATAGCAGCCGCAATAGTGGACGCTGTGCTGGGCTATGCTATGCTATGCTATGAAATGCTATGCGATGCTATGCTATGCTATGCTATGCTGCGCAATGCTATGCTGGGCTAGGCTAGGCTATGCTATGCTATGCTGTGCTATGTTATGCTGCGCTATGCTACGCTATGCTATGCTATGCTGTGCTGTGCTATGCTATGCTATGAGTTTGCTTTGCCTTCGCTTCTGCCTTTACGTTTGCCTTTGGTGTTGCTTTTGCTTGGCACCCAGGGAGCGCAACTGGGGGAACCGCGCGTTTGCTTTTACCTTTGCTGTTGCTTTTGCTTGGATCCCAGGGGACTGGGGGAACCGCCCGGGGCGGTTTACACTGCCCGGCCCCTTTAAGCCAAGAGAGTAAGAACCCTTCTAGGCAGAGCCTAGGTAGGGAGTACCATAATTATTATTATTCCTCCTCCTGCTCGTCCTCCCCTCCCGCTTGCTCCCGCAACCCTCCTGTCAGGAGGGATGCGGGAGACATGGCCCGACCGACAAGGCTCCAAGCTCCTGCCACTGCACGCGGCCAGCAAGACAAAGAGCGCCCTGCCAGGACGGAGGCCTCCCACATGAGGTCCGCGTTGAAGGGATCGGAAGGTCGTGCCGCATCGCCGATACACCGCCGACGCACCGCCGATGCACTGGCGACGTCGGCGATGCATCGGCAACATCGGCGCAGAAAAATTCGAGATCCACATCGAGCCGCATCGCCGATGCGTCGGCAATGTGGCGTGTTCCTCCGACCCCATCTATTCGAACCCCATCTGGAAGGCCTAGGTTATCCTCGTCCTCGCAGTCAGAGAAGGAATCAACACACTGCATACACGTACATTACTTATCCGAATTCAGCGAAGATTGCTTGGATCAACGCTGTGTCCCCCTTCTGCGGCGCCGCTCCTGGCGTGCTCATCGCGCCGGGGAGGCATCCGCGCGAAGCTCCACAAATTTCTGTTCATGCCAATGTGTCTTCGTCGACGTCCTCGTCTTTTTAGTTATCGCCCACCTCGCCGTTACACTCCGTAGGAAACAACTCCTGGGATTTTTTCGTGAGAAAGATGCCTTGCTGATGATCCCGCTTGCGAGGTCGCTTGGCCAGATGAGCGCAGATTAAGCTGTGCTTCAACTCACAAGAAAACATAGATCAGGCTTAAGCTGCCGCCAGTATTCGAGGAAAGATAGACCAGCGCCGTTCAACCTCCCAGGGGATGTCATCTAAATACTCATCGCGACTCCTCCTCGTTCTCCTCCTCCTCACCATTTTCTGCCCAACAAAACTCTGGCAAGCTGGTGAATATGCCCAATACGGTGTAACAAAAGTCGGGTTAGGCCAAAAAGTGGGACCCATCTAGGTGGAATTGGAGCCTGAGTGAAGATTAGCTAGCCCTGACTAGACTCGGCCAGCGTATCCTTAGACTGCTCATTTGTCAGGGCTCATTTCATCACGATCCATGAGTGGGCGTCAACGACTGCGACCATGTTAACGAATGGTCGCATTGCCTACGTATTGCTCGCCTGGCCAATTACGTTCCGAGACTCGCGCTGTCGTAGGACCCCCCATGTGCCCATTCGGCCGTCTTGGAGCGATATGTAGGGCCTCTGACGCCGTCCGGGACCGTGGAGAGGCGGAACATGCGAGAGCGTAAAGATGCTTCAAAAACCATGGGAATATTGATGATTTGGGGCTTCTGGGGCCCTTTGGAGGGCCTCTGGAGGCGCTCTTGGGGCGTTTTGGCGGCGTCGTCGACCGTCCTGAGGCCATCTTCGGCGTGTCCGGGGCCTCTTGGGGCTGTCTTGAAAATCTTTAGGGCCCTCCTGGCGTGTCGTGGCGTGTTTGGGAGCGGGCCCGGGCAGTCCCGGGAGCCCTGGGACCCCCCCAATACTCCCCAGGGGGGCCCCCCTCCCGGCCTATTCCTATATATATATATATATATATAGAGATCACCACATCTGCTACACCACACGCATTGGTCGAGACTGGCTGCACCACCTGGATCGCACCGCGCAGAATGGGCCGCATCGAACGCTCCATATACAGATAGATTGCACCGCGTAGATCGCGCCACTTAGGACGCTTCGCATCGATTGTTCCACACATGTTTCATCACATCGATTGCAACACGTAGATGGCACCACATAAAGTACACCACACAAATTTCCCCACCTAGATTGCAACATATAGAGTGCACCATATGTATTGCATCACGTGTATATATGTGTAGATTGCGCAACATATAGTGTGCAGTGAAATGTGCACAACATGTGTTGCACAACGTAAATGGGGCCGCGTAGACTGCGCAACATAGATTTCCCCCCATGGAGTGCAAAACATAGATTGCCCAACGTAGATAGAAATACACATAATGCTAGAACGCACGCACACACACACACACACTGCTTGGGGTCCACGCTGGCTCGAATATTTATGTAAATGTGTGCATTTCTCTCTCCCCCTCTCTCCATAGATCTGTGATGTGTCTGTATAACACCCAAAGACAGCCCGAGAAACCACACAGATGCAATCGAGTATCAACTGACAACTTCGCCATCTTTTGGATGCGATCGGCATGCTGGATCACCGTGGCGTTCTCACCTGTCCCTTTCTAATCGGCGAGGCGACACCGAATTCAGACAAGGACGCTGGAGAGCGGGTTCGAGCCAAGGTGTGTAAGTGGGAAGCTGGCGCAAGAGCGGAAGCGAGGGCTCCTTTTCTTACTGCCGGTATATTGGGGGCGACGTCGGTCGCGCGCCATGGGGGGGGGGCCCAGAGCGCTGAGGCGGGAAACTATTGCTGGCCGCGCGTGCGGCACGGAGGGCACCACGAGGAGGGCGAGGGGGGGAGGGGGGAGGAACAGCAGAAGCGAGGAGGGCACCACGAGGAGGGCGAGGAGGGGAAGGGGGGGGAACAGCAGGAACATGGGGGGGACCACGATGAGGGCCCAGCAAGACTGGTTTCGCCCCCCGGGGATGACGCAGGGCGGCCCCGAGCCCTGCGCGGGCGTGGAGCCGCAGAGGGGTCCCGTTCGAGGGCCACGCGGAGGAGAGAGGAGGAGGAGAGGAGGAAGGCGGCAGAAGGAGCATCAGGGTCACAAGGAGAAGAAGACGATTGAGAGAGAAGAGGATGAGTGGGAAAGGCATCTGGATGAGGCATGGCCGCACTCAGGCGGCCCTCTGCCTCAACCACATCGCCCTCACGAGGCAAAACCTATAATTCGGCACCTCCTGATATACCCCTTCGTGCTGCTAATGCTCCTGGGTACATCAATCCGACCTCCTCACACGCAGCGGGTTGACTCACATGCATGTGCTTTCCTCGTTGACCGCGCCGTGGTGCTGAATACACTCGTACGCCCACACACAAGTAGTTTTGTGCACGCGCGGATGTCGCGCGAGCTGGGGTTCCAAACGACTACACCATCTGCTGTTGATACCATGGGCACGCTACTCTGCTCAATTCCCCTGGTCGCCATTAATATGTTTATTATCATTCGTTCTCCCTCCCCCATTCCCTGGAATGTCCTCGACTCCTCTGTCTCACAATCCTCCTCTTCATTCTCCTCCTATTCCTTGTTCTCCCTATCCTACTTCTACACCATTAGCATCTGCGCCTTTTTTTCTTTCCCCTCATCCTTCGCACGTTCGTTCCTCCTCCTCCGTCCCTCCATCCCTCCATCCGTCCGCGCTCCCCCATCTCCCCCATCTTCTCCCCTTGGAAGCGGAAAATTCACATGATTACTTTGAAGAAGCGTATTGGCTAAAGGAAATAATCCTTTTTAGTAAAGTGCTGTTGCTCAGTTGCGCGACAACCGTGGCGGCGAGTCCGAATTGCCGAGCCACGCCCTGCGCTCGCGCCCTGAGTCTCCTTTTCAAGGAGCATCTACAACTCGCCGAACAAATATCCAAATATCGCCGCGACCCGATGCAACGCGACCGTGATAACTCGGGCAAACGCATCGCGGGGTTAAATGGTAGGGAAAACATGCCCCCCCCGCCCCACGACCGGCCCTGGCCCGGCATCACCACCGCACCGCCGTCGCCGCGATGCTCGTCGTCGCCGCCGTCGCCGTTGCCGCCGTCGTCGTCGAAGTCGGCGCAGACGCCGCCGTCGTCGTCGCCGTCGCCGTCGTCGTCGCCGCGACGCCCACGCCTTCACGTTACTACCAGTGGCGGGTCGCGCGCGACCGCGCGCGCACGCGCTCGCTGGCGCGGCGCCTTCGGCGGATGCGACGGCAGGCCGAGGGCGAGACGCGGGCCTCGGCGCTCGCGGTGCGGACCGCGGCCATCCGCCGCGCCCTTGCGGCGCATTGGCGGCTGGCGGATCGCCTGGGCGGCCACGCTCCCACCTTCGGCGAGGTGGTGGCCGCGGGGCGGGTTCTGGGCAACGGCGACGGCATCCTGGCGGACGCGGTCGAAGACCTGGAATGGGGCACCTGGATGCGGCCTGTGCCCCAGGAGGCCATTTTGGTCGTAGATGTCGAGCGGAAGCTGCAGATGGCGGCAGATGGCGGCGCCAGGCTGGACCCCTGGGGACTGGGAAGCGCCAGTGCAGCAGCAGGAGGGCGTGCTCCTCGAGGCCCTCGGCGTGATGACCAGGGTGGAGGAGTGCGAGAAGTACGCACCCGAGCGGAGCTCGACGGCGGAGCTTGGGGGCAAGACGGAGCAGGAGGCGTCCCCTCCCCTTCTCTTCCTCGGGGGCTCGGCGCTGGAGCTGGAGGAGGAGGACGAGGAGGTGCTGGAGAGCGTGGTCGCGGTGTGGAAGAGCGACTGGCTGGCACCAGGCGTCTGGCAGGCGGGGAATCCCGAGGCGGAGGCCCATGCCTCTGCGGGAGGCATCGACGCCGGGTGGCGCTTGGCCGAGCTGGCGGCTCTGGAGACCGAGCGGGCTGAGGACGCGCAGCTCGAGAGCATGGCGCGGCTGGAGGACGCCCGGGCGCTCACCAAGGAGCGCAACCAGGCGCTGGAGGAGAAGCTCGCAGCCAGGCGTCGGGCCATCGTAGCCACCATCGACGGCGGGCTCGGCTTGTTTCACGCGCCGCAGGTGGAGCCCCAGGAGATCGAGGAGGTCGAGGAGATCGTCGAGGCGCAGTCCAACGAGGAGGTGCGTTGTGTGTTGACGGGCGAGGTGTTGCCGACCATGCGGGTCGGGGCACCAGCGGAGCTCGTGGGCAAGGCCGCGGAGCAGGTAGCAGCGCAGACGGCTGTGGAGAGCAACGCGGCGGTGAAGACGGCGGAGCTCGAGCCCCAGGGGTTCGAGAGCCTCGAGGTGACCATCGGGACCTGCTGCCTGGAGGAGGGGGTGCGGCCCGAGGTCCAGGCGGCGGGGCGGGGTCCGCTGTGGGCTCCGCGGGGGCTGCCGCGTGACCCTGGAGAGGGGTTCCTGTTCGGCGGGCCTGGGCCAAGGGCTCGGAGACGCAGAGCGGGAAAGCAGGAGAGTACGGTCGAGGCGTGACCATGCTCCTGGCCGCGCGAGCGGCAGTCGTGCCTTGTGGCGGGATCCGCTGGAGGCACGGGGGAGGAAAAAAGGTAGTGGTTGGGCAATATTGGATTCTCGCAAGGGTCATGCTGCAGACCACTTCGGGACAGGTGGCGCCACCTTGGGCCTGTCCCAGGCCAAGAACTTGTCTCAAACCCTCTTTGGGCCACCTCGGCCTTCTTGGAGCAGTTTGGGCGTCCACCCATCCACACACACAAACCAACGGCAAGCCAGCGGTGGGCCTGGGACCCTTTCTGCCGACGCCATACCGATGAGCGCATTCGGCACTGCGAAGCCTGTCATCACTGCGAGTGTCGCATGCTGCTGACTCTGCTGGCCACCCCAGCTGGTTTGCACACGTTCACTGCTGCCATGCGTCAGGCACCTTGCCAGGTGGATAATAACACAGGGCAGCAACAAATGAGGAGAATGCGCGGATAATGCGCAAAAGGTGTAAGAATAGAGGGGCCTGGAGACGAGAAGCATCGGAAGGAGGTTGGCAAGAACACTAACAGTAGAGGGGGAAGCGTGAGGTCCTAAGAGGTAGGATTGCTCAGCCAGGGGGGGAAGAGGAGGACGCTAACCGGGGGGGGACGAGCAGCCGTTGACGACAATGTTTAGCAGGAAGACAATACAAGAATACCAAACACCGTGCACATAACTTCTCGGCGCTCCGCGCGGATGTCTTGGCTCTGCGTTGGACCCCCTCACAAGGCGCGCGGAGCGTGCCAGGGGCGGCGCCGGAGGCGCCGCAATCCGCGCGGAGCGCCAACAGTCTATGTTTACGGCGAAACACCCAACGAAACATAAGCTTTCGACGGTCCGCGCGGATCTCTTGGCTCTGCGCTGATGCCCCCCGTCTCCCTGGCGCACGGAGCGCACCAGGGGCCGAGCGGGAGGCGCCGAGCAGGGGGTGCCCGGCACCGATCCAACAGATCCGCGCGGAGGACGAGGAGGAAAAGGAGGAGGAGGAGGAAAAAGAGGATGAGGAGGGGCAAGAGGAGGAGGAGGAGGAGGAGGAGGAGGAGGAGCAGGAGGAGGAGGAGGAGGAGGAGGAGGAGTGCAGTCGGGGCGTTGACTTAGAGAACCCTAAATCAGGAACGGGACCCCATTTGTCCATCGGTTCAACTTCGATTTCCCATCGGCAACATGACGAACTGAGGCAAGCTGGGCAACACTTCAGGTACAAGGAGCCCCTCCTCAACGAACAGGGTTCCTTCTTCAGCGCCCCGACTGCAGTTCGCCCCTCGAGACAGGCGGATTTGGGACCAAAGACAAACATACTCGAAACATCAGCAAGACGCGCACAATGCAAAAAAGAAATTAAGAAGAACAACAACACCAGCAGCAACAACAACAACACCAACGGCAACAACAACAGCAACAACAACAACAACACCAACGGCAACAACAACAACAACACCAACGGCAACAACAACAACAACAACACGTCCCCATACGATTGTTTTACTATGTTTGAACAATCCTCCTGTATAGGGGCACGCCCGACTTCAGACAAAGGGGTGGGAAACTGAAGAAACGAGGACGACCACGAGGCTGCCGGACCAGCGACAGGAGGCGCAGGAGTACGAGCAGGACCAGGGAGCAGCACATCGGGGGGTGCAGAAGGAGCGGAGTTCTTGCCGTCGCTCGGACGTCCATTTCCCGTGCATTTTTCGGTTTCGTGCGTGTTCTTGTTTGCTCGATGGTCCAGGATGGTCCTCGATGGTTCTCGCCGAGAAAAAATGCACACGTCCGAGCGATGCCAAGAGTTTGGAGGCAGAGTCGGCGGCCAGCGAGGGCGGGGAAACGAGCAGGAGCAGGGCTCTGGGGCCGTCAAAAGACACGACTCTGTAGGAAGAGCTGGTCCCCGTGGAGAGGTCCAGACCCCAGGGAGGGGGGGGCCGTGTTGAGAAGAGGCGGAAGCTGTTCGCCGTTCTCGGCCTCGGTGGGCCCTGGGGCCGTCAAACGAAACGAACTCGGGATGGAGAGCTGGTCCCGGGCAAAAGCGGTCCAGAGTGACACTCGAGACGCCGAATGTCTGCGGATGTCTGGGGGAAGCCTAAAGGAACCGATACCGCTACTCCCGGAACCTCTCCTGGGGTGCGTTTTGACCAGGATTTCGAGGCGAATCCAGCGGTGGCGACGCGGGCCTCTGAGGAGGCCCAAAAGTTTGAAAATAAAGGGACGGGTAAAGGTAATGGTAGAGGAAAAAAAACGGGGAGGCCTGCCTCAGAACAACGCGGCGGCGTGCCCGGGGGAAAGGTGAGGAGGGCGCAGGCCCTCACAGGCGGCGGCGGGGCCTCTCCGAAACCATTTCTGGGTTTCTGAGAATATTGCTCCGTGTCTTCGGGGAGGGCTTTAGAACACTTCTCGAGAGGCAAGGGGGACTCCCGAGCCTTCTGAAAAGGCCCACCCCCTCTCACTCCCCCCTCCCAGGCTCGCCACCGAGGTGGGGAGAGGGGAGCGGGGACGAGGAAGATGAGGAGGAGGAGGAGGAGGAGGAAGGCACGCGGCGAAGGCACGCGGCGGAAGATGGGGAACGAAGAAGACGACGACAACGACGACAACAACGAAAACGGGCATTCGGCGAGGATGCCAAAATCATTGGTTTTACTTGGGTGTTTGCCCCATTTTGGCCTCTTGGGGGGGCACGGCTAATTAACCCCACCCTCTTCTTTGATCGATCTCCTCCAAGATGGCCCCAAAATGCGCCCAGGAGGCCCCAAGAGGCTCCCAAAAGGCCTCCAAGAGGCCGCCATGAGGCCCCAAGAAGCCCCCAAGAGGCTCCAAGAGGCTCCCGGGATGGTTCCAAGAGGCTTCCAAGAGGCTCCAAGAGGCCGCCATGAAGCTCCAAGACCCCCAAGAGGCCCCAAGAGGCCTCCAACAGGCCCCCAAGAGCCCCTCAAGAGGATCCCAAGCGGCCTCAAGAGGCCCCCCCGAAGCACCCAAGACGCCCAAGAGCCCCCATTGACCACCAAGAGACCCCCAAGACGCCCGAAGAGGCTTCCAAAAGGCTTCCAAGAGGCATCCGAGCGGCATTCAACCATCCACCCAGCGTCATCATTCTCCTCATCCCTCCTTCGTTCGGTTCCTCGCTTCCCCCTCATATATCCATCTGGCCTCCTCTTCCGCCTCATCCTTTACACGGGTCGGCTGTCCCTCTCGTTGCTCCCCCACTTCCCTGATCTCTTCAACTTGCCTGGACATCGTTTCTGGATGGGCTGGTGGGGATATGTTTTTTTTTTTTTTTTTTTTTTTTTTTTTGATTTGCGGCCCGCATGGAAAAGTCCAGAGGGCGAAAGGAGGCAATGGGGCGCAATGCCAGATGATTACCATGCAAAGACCACTGGGCGAATGCCAGCGGAAGAGAAGCTGCCACGGATGGACAACAAACGAGCACAAGCCAGAGCCACAGGTGGGGAAACCTGACCAGTGGCCGGGAGAAAGAGAGCAAAGCGGCAGAGGGCGCACGCGGAAGCACCGCAGCCCGCAGCCAGAGGCGGAAAGCGGGCAGGGACCAATGGGCAGATGCCAGCGGACCAAAGCACCAGTAGGCACTGTACATGCAAATGGAGCAGTAACGGACGCTGAACCTGTACTCTAGCAGCCACAAGGGGCACACAGGGGAATAGGGAAGAGGCGGAACGGAGCACAGGAGGCCTAGAACGCGGCGGACTCATTCACATGGCACCCTGTGCCTATTCGTCATCAAGAATGATGATCACCCGCGACATCGACGAAGGGGGGAAGCCACTTAGCACTCAGCTGGACTTCGAATGGTGAAGCACAAGGAGGGGCCTTCAGCCAGCTGCCACTGCACCACGGCCCGCACTCAACGCGGGCAAGAAAACCTGGGTGGGGTTATTTCAGCCGACCGCAGGGGCAGGAACCCACGGGACGCCGCGGGTATTTATGCGCACTGTGGTGCCCCTCGAACCCAGGAGGTGGCACCAGTCCGTGGCCAGAGCCATCCACTGCAGGCGGGGACAGATGGGGCGATGCCTTCAGCCAGACGACCCGGTCCTCCACGGGCCGGCAACGCGGCCAGAACCGTGGGTGGGGTTGTCTCAGCCGACCGCACGGGCTACGAGCCCACGGGGGCCATGGGGGTCTAGCGCAGTGTGGGGGGTGTACCTCACTCCCAGGAGGTAGCACGGGAACCAAGGCCGCGGCCTGCCACTGCGGTAAAACAAAGCTGTGGCGACGAGGACAAGGGGGGGAAGCAACCGATAGCCGCTGGACATGTATGCAGCTGTGGCGACGAGGAAAAGGGGGGTAGCAGCCGATAGCCGCTGGACTTGTATGCACCTCATTCCCAGGAGGACGCACGTGAACTGGCCCAGCTCCTTCACCCGTGGCCTGTCCATAAGCAGCCTGGAGACTTGCAGCCCTTGAGCGCCACAGGCCGATGGGACGCCACCGCCGTACCCATAGCGCACTGGCCCAGCTCCTCCACCTGTGGCCTGCCAATAAGCAGCCTGGAGACTTGCAGTAATTGCAACCCCACAAGCGGAGCCCACGGATACCGTGGGCGGACGCAGTGAAAGTGCACCTCGCTCGCAGGAGGACGCTCGTGAACTGGCCCAGCTCCTTCACCTGTGGCCTGTCAATAAGCAGCCTGGAGACTTGCAGTCCTTTGAGTGCCACAAGCCGATGGGACGCCACCATCG
>CAUYUJ010004446.1:1406919-1411919 GCA_963575745.1 Prorocentrum cordatum
CTTGAGCCTGTCGTAGCGCAGCAGGGCCTTCAAATCGCGGATGTCCTCCTCGGGATGGTCCGCGTGCATGTAGTACGCACGTGGCGGGGTCAGCCCCTCCTCTATCAACTCGACGCAGGCGCCGTGGGAGGTCGAGTAGCGCGCTCCACAGTGGCAGTACCAGCGCTGGCCCGCCTCCCCCGCCGCCTCCTGCGCGCAGGTGAGCAGCTGCGTCCAGCGATCCGATCGGATCACCGAGCAGCATCCCCTGGGGTTGTCCCAAGTCTTGTTGGCCGAGCACTTGTAGCACATGTTGAACGTGAAGCCCTTGCCACGGTAGAACTGGTCCGTGTAGTCGCCCATGCGGCGGTAGGCCTCCTGCGCCGCGGTGTTGCCCTGGCACTCCTCCTTCCAGGCGCGTTTGTGTCCCAGGTGTGCGTCCGCGATCCCCGAGGCTTCCAGGACGCCCTTCTTCAGCCTTCCCACATCCTCCTCTGCCTCCTCATTCAGCGCGTCGAGCCACTTCTGGACTCCATTCTGCGCCTCTGCGCCCCTCACCATGTCCTCCTTCTTCTCCAGGATGGGCCCCAGGCCTCCCAGCATGCGGGTACGCATGGCCTCGAATTTGAGGACGCTATAGGCCCGCGCCATACGCCTCAGCGATTTCTTGGAGAGGCCGGGCCGCAGCAGGGGCTCGATGTCCGTGACCTCCTCCGCGGCCATGACGTCGGTCAGCTGGTGCTCCTGGTTCTCAGCATCGATGTCGGGCTGGGGGCCGTCCTCCTCGTCGCGAGGAGGTCCATCCTCGAGGGGTGGGGGTGGCGCACGGGGCGGCCCTGGCACCGCCCCCACCTCCATCGCCATCGGGCGACCTACCTCCTCCGCCACCGTTTCCGTGGCTGGGGGGGCGCCCGTACTCTCGGGATCGATGCCCACCCCTACGCCCTCCGTTGACCGCCGCAGGGCAAGCAGGCCTTCCTCGGAGAGCGCGAATCCCACCAGCACGTCCATGCCCTCCTTGATGTAGCCGAAGCTCGCACGGAACTTCGCCACTCGCTTGGCGGCGTGGTCGATGGAGCCTGCGCCCTTGTTCAGGCGCGCTGCGCGCGTCACGGCCTCCTGCTCGGTGATGCTCTGCGTCGTCGCCGCGCAGCGCGAGCACGTGCACAGCTTGTACTGCCCCTCTTTGCCCCTCCGCAACGCGGGGTATGTCTGGTTGCGCTCTGAAGCCTCGGCGTAGCGGCGCATCTCCCCACAACTGAACTGAGCTCGTCCACGTACTCCACCATCATGATCTTCCAGTCGTCCAGCTCTGTGCACACCCGACACCAGCCCAGGCGCTGCGGCGGGACCCAGTACGCACCCATGCAGTGGACGTAGCCCGCCTCGGCGTAGTCCTCCTCCGCCATCATCTCGGCGTCTTCGGGCGCGGCAGGTGCGCCGCCGCTCGGCTGGGGGGCCTGGCCGTAGACAGCTTTGCTGCTGCGTCGGCGGTGGCGTTTGCCTCCATGACCGCTGAGGGCACCCGTGGTCGCTGCACTCGGGGCCTCACTGGCGGCCCCATCGCCCACGGAGCGACCGCCGTCGGCGTCGCTGCGCGCACCTCGGCCGCCGCGGCCGCCCACGGCCTGCTCCCGCAGCTGGAGGTTGTGGAGCGCGACGGTGATCGCGTCCAACCCACGGCGCTGCTCCGTGGTGAAGTTGGCGTAGGTGGCTGCCGCTGCCAGGGCGGCCGTCGTCGCTGGCACCACCGCCGACGTGGGCATCGCTGAGGCCTCAGCGGGCGCCTCAGCCGTCGCCGTGGGGCCTCCCTCCGAGGCGCCATCGGAGGCGGCGGCGCTGGGGGCGGCCCCCGTACCGCCGCCTCCGTCGGCGTCCTCGGCAGGCGTCACTGATCCCGTGGGCAGTGTCGGCGCCGTCTGAAAGGTCGTCTTCGCTCTCCGACACGCTCACCTGCTGGCCAGGGCGCTGCACTGGCCCTGCTGTGGATGTGGGCGCGTCAGCCGCGGAAGCACCACTGACCTTCGCGCGCGCCTCAGCCTTCGCCTTAGCCTTCGCCGCCAAAGCCTCGCGAAGAGGCGCCGCATCGTGACTGGGCGAGTCGGCGTGCGTCTTGGCAGGCCACGGCATCGTCGCGGGCTTCGAGAACCTGGGCGCCATCACTTGGTCGGAAGGATGGCACGGGAGATGCAGCTCGAGAGAATGTGCGAGACAAGACCTCACGAGCCAAACAGCTGCCGAGGAAGAGAGGGGATGGGGGAGAGGGCTGCGCACCGAACCAAAATGGGGCGGCCGACTGCCAAGGCGGGACAAAAGTAAAACATGAAGACTAAAGGCTGAAACCAACGGCTCCAGGTGCGTGGGAACCGACCCTTGTGCAGGCGGAAAACGGCCTGACCCCCGTTCGGGACCCTGGGCGGGCAGGAGAGGGGAAAGGGGGGCGAGGAAACCGCGTCGCGGGCGGGCGACAAAGCGGACGGCGGGCCGCCGACGGCCCCAGGACCCGCGGGGCGGCCCCGATCTTGAACGCCTCTTAACGCCTCTTTAGCCAGTGGCCACGAACAGGCGCTGTTGGCGGCATGGAGGCTCAGCGCGAGTGGGTAGAGAGAGCAGCCCAAGACAGAAACTAAGAGCACAACACATATGGCATGGCGGGAGCACGACGCGCACAAGGCAGGGCGGCTACACAGCGCGGCGTGCAGACCAGACATGACAAGGCAAGAGCGCATCATGCACACTACAAGGGAACTGAACAGCACCGTGCACACTGCAGATGTGACTAACTTTTTTACGACTGATCCGGGCAACAGGAAGGCGAGGAGGAAGGGGAGGGCCAGGGAGCGCACGCAAATGTGATGGAGCCACATCTAGTCAAGACCGGACGCTCGGGGCGGCCCCGGCATCCAGCCCGACTACGTCCTCCGTCGCCAGGGCGACCTGCTCAGCTTTTTGGCCCTGCAGGGCGTTGGCCACTGCCGAGCGCAGGGATGAGCGTGCCGCGGGCCGTTCGGCCTCGGGCAATTCCCCCACGGCACGGCGCAGCCACGTCTCAGCCTCTGCGCCCCAGCGACCGTTGACATCGAGGACAATGGGCACCAGGCCAGAAAATGGGTACCTACGGTGCTTCACTTTCTCTCTGCGCTGCAGGGCTGCCTGATGCGGCCGCCCCGTCTGGGCCACGGCCACCTCGTCCACCAAGCTGATGTCGAGACAAAATCGGTCATGGATACCTCGATGGTAAACGACGTCCAATGTGGCCGCGCCCTGCTCTTCCGCGTGCCACTCTGAGATGGCCTGCTCCACTAGGGCGTGGTGGCCCACCCCGCGCAACCAGAGCGCCACCGCATCTCGGATGGCGTTGTGGCGGCGCATCGGGCCACCTCCCCTGGGACAGTTGAGCGCATGAACGCCGCGGACGTCCACCGTGCGGCCACATGCCGGGCCGACCTGCGCCATCGCGCGAGTGGGCGCTGCCGGTCGGTTCTGGCACGTGCACTCGGACTGCAGCAGCGGCAAGTGCATGCGCCTCTTGGCCGCAATGCAGAACGCGCGGTCGGCATTTGGCGAGACGCCCTCGAAGTTATCCGACCAGGCGCCCGCTGAGCTGCCCGAGGCACTATGCACCGCCGCCGCCGCCGTCACCGGCAGCGCGGCCAAGTGCGTCTTGGTGGCGTGGTCCCGTACGCGCTGGGTGTACGTCTTCTGGTCCTTGCCCTTCCGCCCTTCCAGAAGGCCCTGCCAACGGTCACTCTGGGGGCGACGGCCTCCTGCCAGCCGCCCCTGCTCCTCATCTGCCGCCGAGAGGGCGCGGCCAAGGCCCGGCCACCGCCGAAAGAAGCCAATCGTTGTCGTCTCTCGGAGCTCCCGGGCAGCCGCGTGGATCCCAGCTTCCCAGGGCGCCAGGAGGGCAGCGGGACCGCGCTGCTCGGTACTGCCACAGCCCAGGCCACCGTCGCTGACCTTCATGAGGATCTGCTCACGGGGGGCGGCCGTGACCCCCAGAAGGGCGCTGACGAAGGCGACCACTCCATCATCCACCCTGCGGCCCCACGCCGTCGTGAGCGGGAGCGCCCGCTGGATGTGGACGCAGGCGCCCCTCGACCAGATCCGCATCAACTGGAAGGCGTCAAAGGCCGACAGCCCATGCGTGCGGAGCGTCAGGAGCTCTCTGAAGTAGCGGTCCTGCTCCTGGAAGAAGGCCTCGGAGGGTAGACCCCACCGCCTTGAGCTTCTGGGCGCGGTACTGGGCGTACTCCGCAAACTCCGGCGGCAGGACAGCTTGGGGATCTGGGGACCAGATCTGGGTCTTGGACATCTTCAGCTTCATCCCGTGGGCTTCGACGCGGGCTCGCCAGGCATCCAAGCCGCGGAACACAGCGGCCGCGGTGCCCGCGAAGTACGCGTCGTCCAAGAAGGCCAGGCAATCCCCTTCAGCGTCCACCGCTCGCGCGGCCATGCAAACGATGCTGAGCACATCCGCGGCGCCGACCGCGTAAAAGCCTGGACTCATCGGGCAGCCCTGGTCGAGGCCGCGGATCTGGTCGACCAGCTGGGCGGGTTGAGACCCACCCCCCGCCGCGCGGCGTGTGCGAGCAGGGAGCCAGGCCTCCGCCAGCGGCGCCAGGGCGGGCACCTTGGCGCGCACGGCCTCCTTCACCAGGTCGCGGGGGATGTTGCTGAACGCATCCCCGAGGTTCACTGCCACCACCCACTTGCATAGGCTCGAGTTGGCCATCGCGCATAGACGTCGATGGAGGGCACCACATCCGCCCTTGGCAAGGCCAAACTGTTGGTCCCCCACCGCCGCCCGCATGTCTTTGTGGTGGACCTTGGCGGCGCTGCGGCCCACCATACGGCGGGTGACATTTCCACAGCGCAGGACTCGCACATCCCCAGGGGTTGCCTTGGAGATGCCTGTGAGGCGCGCCGCCGTCAGGGCGGCTAGAGCCTCGGAAGGAAGGTCACCGATGGCCAGGCGCGCCAGCGTGTTGGCCACCGCCTCTGCCCCATCCTCGTCGTAC
>CAUYUJ010004446.1:1416919-1504419 GCA_963575745.1 Prorocentrum cordatum
AGCTGGCAGGGGCCACCTACGAATCAGGGCCGACTGTAGGTCGGGCACGCCCCCCTATAGGCGGATCTTGGACGAAGACTGCAACACAGTCAAGACGTGCTCCAACAAAGACCAGAAACATAGCAGCAACACCGCCCCCGGACTGTATGTTCAGCATCCGCGTAGATTCCACCTCTGGAGGGGCACGCCTCTCGTACCCGTCTCGGTTCCCTCGGCCTCGGGGGGCAGGTTCTCCACGAACAGCGTCTTGTTCGGCTCTGCCACGCCCAGGTTCTTCGGCGGCGCCGCCTTCGGGGCGTTCACGCTCTGCTGCGGGTTCCAGCCGATGCGGTCCTGGATGCTCTTCTGCGAGACCTCGGGGGGAGGGGCAACCACAAAGGCGCCGACACCGCCGCAAACCCTCGACTCTATCCAAGGCTACGTTCTGACGCGAAGTTCGGGGCGAATGCAGCCGCGACGACCGAAAGAAGGGTGCTGTCGGTACCTTTTCCTCCTCTGGAGACCGGCGGCGCCGACTCCGCCGGCTTCGCGGCGGCCGGGGCCGCGGCTGGGGCCGCGGCCGGAGCGGCAGCGGCAGTCTTGCCCTTGCGGAGGTCTTCGCGCTTCACGATCTTCTTGGGCCGCTCCACGTAGGTGCCGTCGACCTTGGCGACGGCGTCAGACTTCGACCTTGCGTAGTTGATGCGCATGGGCTTGTTGTAGAAGGGGAAGCCCTGGAGAGACTTCAGCGCATTGGTTGCTGCCGACACCTCCCTAAAAATGATCCACGCCTGCCCGCGTCGCTTGAGCGACTTCATAGCGACAATGTCGACGATTCCTCCAAACGCAGCAAAAACCTCTCGCAACGACTTCTTCACGGTCTCGACGTTGATCTTGTCGTTGAGGTTGTTCACGTAGAGGGTCAGGTTGGGGGGCAGATCCGAGATGGGCTTCCTATTGTGAGCAGCTCAGAAATTCCCCTGATCCCGGCCATTGGACAAATTACCCAAAGCACTTTGGTATTATTGTTTCTCTACCACTTTCTCTGTCCATTTTCTTCTCCTCTCCTCCTCGACATCGTCATCATCATCAGCATCATCAGCATTAGCATCATCATGTTCAGCATCAGCATCAGCATAATCATCATCGTCACCAACATCATTATCATCATCCTCATCCTCATCCTCATCCTCATCCGCATCCTCATCCTCATCCTCATCCTCATTGCTCCACCTTCTCGTCGTTTCCTTGTTCTGCGACATCAGTCGAAACCCTCCTACTCCATTATTCTTACTCTACGTCCTCCTCGCCCTACTCCTCCTTGTCCTCCTGTCCTCCTGATCATCCGCACTCCCTCGTTCCTGTCTCCTCCCTCGTGCCTCCACCCTCCCTTCTCCTCCAATCTCCCCCGTCCTCTGTTTTCCCTGCACCAGACTGATTATCATCTACCTCATCGGCATCATCACGATCATCCGCATTTCCATCCACCTTTTGTTCTCGCTCTCTCTCTCTCTCTCTTTCTCTCTCCCACTCCCGTCTTCTGCATATCCGGTTGTGTGTCCGCAAACTTGTTGCTGTCTTTTCAATTGCTGGCTCAGGGGATCATTCAAGCCGCCCATTTGAAGAGGAGGATGGGACGGAAAGAGGTAGGACGTGGATCAGGTACAATGATAAAGGTGGAGGGGGCCTGAGCAGTAGGGACGGAGAACGTGGAGGAGTGAAGACGGGAAGGATCTGGATCCCAGTCATGCTGGATATCCTCGGCAACGATTCGAAGGAGGATAATAGAGAGGACGTGTAGAGGCCTCCTAGAAGGGTTCGGATTAGATGGGGTCGGCAAATCGCGCCACATCGCCGATACATCGGCAATGAATCGGCGATGCACCGGCGTTGCATCATCGACGTCGACGCGAAGCACATCGGGCCCCACATCGAGCCGCATCGGCGATGCATCGGCGATGCGGCGCGATCCTCCGGCCCCATCTACTCCAACCCCATCTGGGAGGCCTAGCATTAGGTCGCGCGTGTCCCCCTACGGGGGGATTTTGGACGAAAAATAAAAAATAGTCAACAAGTGCTCACAAGTAGCCCAAAAAACTCGAAACATCGCCCCCAGACTACTTTTTGACTGTTGTTGAATCTCCCCCCTGTAGGGGGGACAGGCCCGACTTCAGCCTAGCGATGCGAAGGAGGACACTATAGGGAGGACGTGGGAGGGGGAGAACAATTGATCGACGGCTGCTCGCCTCGCCATCGCCGAGGCAGGCTCGGCTCCCCCGCGGCTCCGGGGTCCTGCCTGCAGGCGCCGCCCACCCGGCGCTCGCTGGCTTGGACGGGCGCGGCTTGAGAAGAGTGGCCGTGGCAAGGGGGGGGAGGGGGGGATGAATGGGGCCCAGGGACACACAAATACACACACACAACCCAGTGGGCCATTCCCCTCCCTCCCCCCCCCCCCCCCCCCTCTCTCCAGGGGCAGGCCCCCGACCTCCCTCAGAGGGCGCCGAAGGCTTCCGCGAAGTCCCGCCGCCTCCCGAGGAGGCTCGGCGGCAACTCTGGGGAGCCTCCCGCACCCATCTGGTCGGCTCCTGCGAAACGACGCTAAATCGACGCTGAATCGACGCTAGATCGACGCTAGATCGACGCTGACCGACGCTACATCGGCGCTGTCTCATCGACCCTCAGGCGCCCATCGAGGCGATTCGACGCTAAAGACAGATGGAAGATGGTGTACCAAATTCCCATGATCTACTACCGAAAGAATCGAATAAGAACAAATTACGAAAACCATAATGTTTGGCGCTCCGCGCGGATTTCTTGGATCCGCGCCGGACCCCCCTCTCCTCCTCGCTGCCCCCCGCCTCGGCCGCCGCCGAGCGAGGCCGATGCGGTGCCGATATCGGGAGCCCTCGCGCTTTGCGCGGCCCGGGCCGGAGAGGCGCCCGCTTCCAGGAGGTGCTCAGAGAGCGCGAGGGCCCGCGGGGTGGAGAAGAAGTTCCGGAGGAAGAGGAGGAGGAGGAGGAGGAGGAGGAAGAGGAGGGGGAGGAGGATGAGAAAAGGAGGAGGAGGAGGAGCAGGAGGTGGAGGAGGACTGCTCTGTCCCGTCGCGGCCCTCTCCGCGTCGAATCCCTGTCGGCTGTCGGGTCCACGTCGGGGACTCCTCTCGGATCCGCGCCGAGTCCGTGTCGACCCCGCGCCGAGCCCGCACCACACCTGCGCAGAGCCCGCAGCGGGCCCGCGTCGGGCCCGAGAGGAGGCACCGGTGCTGGTGACGGGCGAGGTCCCCCGAAGATGCCGCGCAGGAGGCGCACGCGGTGGAGAGGAGGGCACGCGCAGGCCCAGCGGCGACGACACTTCGGCGAGCCAGCACCCTCCTCTCCAGGCGGTGGGCCAGGGGGGCAAGCATGTGACATGGGAGCGCGGAGGGGCAACAGGGGAGGAGGATGGAGAGGGAGCAGACACGAACGAACTCGCAAAAAAGATCGTCGGTGTTTCTGCGATGAGCCGGGTGATCCAAGGGGGGGGAGGGGACTTGACGGCCGATAACCGAACCTTTGCGCTTCGGGCGGCCCCACGTATGCCCGCGCGCACCATTGCTGCTTGCCCGCTTCGGACCTGCGAAACCGACAAGGTCACATTGTCCGGGGAGGGGGGGGGCAGGCGGGCTCTACAACGGGGGTTATCGCCAGATCCTTGAGAAGACGTCTCCTTGCAGATCGCCGATGCCGCCTCCACCCCCAAATGCACCAATCTCACTTCAGACAGATTCGAGCTTTCTCCCGGACCTGTATCAATGCAGCTCCGCGCTGGCGGCCCCGCCACTCACATGCGCTGGGGCCTCTCCAATCGCGCGGAAGACCATGTCCGGCACAGAGCGGTCGTGCATCGCCACGATGTGGAAACCCTGACAGAAGCTCTCTAGCCGCTTCTCTACATTTTCGTTCAGAAATCCGACCTTGAAGGTTTCGACCTCCAAGCCGTTAGCCATGGTCAGATCCCCGAGGCCGTCGCCGAGGAGGAGGCAACGCCGCTTGCCCCTGGTCAGCTCGCGCGCCGCGTCGTCCATGAAAGCGGCGGTCTTGTTGAACATGTGCAGCAGCGGCTCCGAGAACCCAACCAACTGGCCATCGTCGCCGAACGTCATCCTAAGGAAAAAAACAATGACACAACAGAACAAATCGGAGGTCCGCGAGGATTCCTCGCATCGGCGCTGGACCCCTGGCGCGCTTCGCGCGCCAGGGGCGGCGCCCGAGGCGCCGTCGAAGGCATTCGTGCGGACCCCCGAGTTTTCATTTTAGATCATTGCTTGTTCCCCGAATCCTGTTGGAGACAACCATGGTCGTCGCGGACAACGGAAAGGGCAACCTCTGACGGAAGAACTCCTCGATGACGTCGCCGAGGCCGGCGGACATCACGAGCAGCGGTATCGGGGGGTCTGCGCCCTGGCAGGCTGCGACCAGCTCCGTGATCCCGTCGCGGAATCCTATGGTGCTGCACGAGGCCACCGCGTCGCGGATGGCATCGCGGGTCACGACCTCCTTGGTCATGAGCTCGTGCACCTGGCCATACCACTCGCTCATGATCGGTATCTTCTCCTCGATCGGCATCTCGGCATCGATCTCGATGGGGTAATACTTCTGGAACAACTCTTTCGCGGCAGACCGGAAGGTCTCGGACAGAACGGCCGCATCCTCCAGAACGCCGTGTGCTGAGTTTAGATGAAGAAAAAACCGCATAAACCTACACTTTTGGCGCTCCGCGCGGATTTCTTGGATCTGCGCTGGACCCCCCTCCCTGGCGCGCGGAACGCGCTAGGGGCGGCGCCGGAGGCGCCGCGGGGGGGCCCAGCGCGGATCCGAGAAATCCGCGCGGATCGCCAAAAAGTTTAGGCTTATGGTGTTCTTTTCTTATTCGAGAGGTGCAGCGCGCCCCGCCGGGCATGAAGTTGCGAGTCATGGTGCGGTCGAAGTCGGCGATGACGAGCAGCTCCCCGCTCCGCGCCGCGGCGGCGCAGGCTTCGACCTGCCGGGCCGCCTCGCATGGATCGGCTGCCTGCACGCCCGTCTCCATCCCCGCCGTCCGTGCCAAGACTTTGCGCCCACCCTGGCGTCAGGTCGGGCGTGTCCTCCAACAGGCGGGTTTTGGACGAGAAATTAAAACTACTGGAGACAAATCAAAAATAGTCGAACATGCTCAACAAATCGTCCGCCGACTATTTTTGATGATTCCTCCTGTAGAGAGACACGCCCGACTTGACCCGGGCGCCCCCGCTTCCCAAGCCTTGAGCTCAAATAGCTGCGGAGGGCGAGGATGAGGAGGGCCCAGGCCCAAGAGGAGAAGAAGCAGCAGCAGAAGCAGCAGCAGCAGGCGGATGAGGACGAAAGAGGGAAGCTTCTGGCATCTCCTCATAGCCACAGCGTCGCAATTGCTTCAAGAAGCAATGCGTGTGAGCGTGGGGAGCAGGGGACCGACTGCCCACAGTCAATGCAAACCTGGGTCAATCAAGCCTTGCAAAATCCTGCACCCAAACCCGCTTCAATGCGACCGTGGCTCTGCAAGATCCTGCTAGATCTGGCGCTCTGGCTGATCCCCGTTTGCATTGACCCCCGTCTCTTGAGCCCCAGGGAGGAGAGAACGGACATGATTGGCCCAAGAGGAAACATGGAACCCCTGACACTGCCCCACAGGAGCCCAGAATAGCCCCAAGACGGCCCATATGAGCTCCATCACAGCTCCTCAAGAAGTGATGACGAGATGTGTCCGATGCGACGCCCTTCGATGCTTGAAGCTTTGCCACCCAGCGGGCTGAGCTGGCAGGGTGGCAGGACTTTCGCAGGCACCTGGGTAGATGTGTTCTCCTACCCCCTTTCCTTTCCCACCCTCATCCCCCTGCCTCTCCCCCTCCCCACCCTCCTGCTTCCTCTGCCCCTCCTCCTCCTCCTCCTCCTCCTCCTCCTCCTCCTCCTCCTCCAACTCATCCTCCTCCTCTTCCTCCTGCTCCTCCTCCTCCTCCTCACCCTCCTCCTCCTCCTCCTCCTCCTCCTCCTCCTCCTCCTCCTCCTTCGCATCTTCCTCTACACTTTTCCGAAACCGTTGCTTCCCCAAGCTCCCCTTACCTTCTGCGCACACTTCCACTCTCAGGCTCTCGTGGCTCCCTGCTGGGAGCAGGATGCCAACCGAGCATACACCCATGCGCTAAAGTTTGTCGCTGTGCAAATGGCGTGCCTAGTGCGTGTGAGGGCAACACATGTGCTAAAACACGTGTCGCAAATAAGATAACAATATCATCTGGTCTACGGATTGCACGCGAAAAAATGCCACGCACGCACATGCATGCAAACTGCCCCCTCTCTTGAAGCTGACACACGTGAAACTGTGTCAGTTGCACGCGTGCCAAACGCGCGTTCGATGCGTGTGTGTGTGTGTGTGTGTGTGTGTGTGTGTGTGTGTTTCTTCGATACCCTTGCTTCTACGTCAGACAACCCTCACGCAAGTGACTTCTACACCCAATTAATCTGCCGACCGCTGGTTTACACTCCCCTTGTCGTGGGCCAGAGGCCCTACAACTGACAGAGAACCTGGGCTGAAGCCCTTATTTGGAAACTGTGGCAACTTCTTGCCGCCCGAGGTCTCTTCCTCGAGAAGCCTCTCGCGCGGACATGTCCCTTGGCGTAAACGTTCGCCGAGCGCGTGACACTACTCGCAAAGTGCCTGCTCGCAAACGTCCGAACACACACACACACACACACCTGTCTGCTTCGATGCAATTGATCGTGGATCCCCCGCGGGGGATCCAGGCCGTTTGCGAGTAGGCACTCTGGGAGTAGTGGAACGCGCTCGGTGAAACGCGGAAGGCTGGGCAACTCTCGGCCGCATTCGTCTAGACGCCGTGCCGGCCGACGAGATCGAGAGATACCCTCCCCGATCGACCGAGACCTCCGTGGCTCGACCTCCCGAACGACGCTCGGCCCTGCGGAGAGACGGTGCCACGAGAAGGCCCTACGCCAGCCGAAGCTCGGCCTCAGACAGCCCTTCGGGTCGGGCGAAAGGGGGGGATAGCAAAGGGGGGGTTTGAGAATCAGCTCACGTAGCTGATTTTCCCGGCGCCTCCCGGCGCCAGGAGGCGCCCATGTATCGTGGAATGGGCCCCTCGCCGAGGCCGCAACCAGCTGCATGCAGCAAATTTCGTAACCCCCCCTTTCCCAATCCCCCCCTTTCGCCCTGCCCGAGCCCTAAGGCCTCCTGGATGGCCGGACGAGCCCAGAAGGACTGTCCCAAGACCCAAGGCACTCAAAGGCGGGCTCGAAGTAGACGAGGTAGAGTCCCCAATCGTAACTGTTCGGCTCCTGTGCCGCCCTCGATCCCACACCCTGAGCGGCCCTGCACCTCGCCAGAGCTCTCGAATCTAGCCGTGGCGACGACAAGGGCCACCGCCCAAGTACACCGGCAAACGCTGGATCCTGCAGAGAAGAAGCACACAATAGCATGATACGTCTGGGTGCTCCAGATTTCGAAATAAAAGGATGGGTCACGATCCTCTTCCAGACGAGCAGTTGCGGACCCCCCCCTCAGACCAATCGTGAAAAGGGCGACCTTTTGCCCAGACACCCCTGGAACCCTCCACGACCGCTCAAATCAGACCCCCAAAACAATCAGATCCCCGTTTTTTCTACAATGACATCCGGAGTGCGGGAAACATGGGTGCAACGCGCAACTGCAACTGTTGTCCAAACCCGACAACGGCCGCTGTTGGGCAGGCGATTCTCTGCCTCCAGTGGACACCGTCCGCGGCGGCTCCGACAGCGATTCCTCTTCAGAATGGGCAGGGTCGGCTGTCGGTCTGCGTCTCCATTCTTTCTGCACCCATTTCGATCGTAGCGATCCCCCCGACTGGCCCCGCGCTCTGACCAGAACTTCGAGGCGGAGCAAGCCGCGGCGACGCGGGCGCCCAAGGACAACCCAGACCACTCCAGAACGCGGACCTCGAAGCTCTAACCTCGCATCCCCCCCGAGGATGCGGAGGTTTTCGGGCCATAATTAGCTCGAGCCTCTGGCGGGCACTCACGGGATGCTCTCGGCGAGGCGCAGCTGCTGGAAAGCATCTCGAGGCGAGAGAGCCGCTCAAACCTTCGCCCAGCTGGAGACCGTTGTTTTTTGAATCTTCGATAACCCGGATTATCCGGGGGGGGGAGGAGGGGACCAGCCGATAACTGAACCTCTGGGCTGTCGACAGCCCTGCATGTGCCCGCGCCCCCCCACCCCAGACCTGCACAACCGGCAAGGTTAGGTTATCCTGGGGGGCGGGGGGGAGGGGGGGGCAAGCCAAATAACCCGGGCGATCGCCGGACCCTAAACAAAAACATTCCCCTGTCCGAATATCACGGTGGAGCCGCCCTCAAGGACGCACTTCCCCGTGTCAGCACAAGCCCGGGTCGGCCGAGGCCTTGTCGCGCGAAGCCCAGCAAGCCGCATACTTAGCAAGTCCGCTCAGACCCGGGTCGGCGGAGTGCGGAACAGAGGGAATTTGGCCCCACGTGGCTCCGAAACCCGGGTCAGCCAGAAAGGATTGGCTGACCCCCGTTAGAGCTGACCCCCATTGCTCATTAGTTTTATGTCGCTTACTTTGCCACGTGGGGCAGTTGTCGACGACGCCGCCGCCGCCGAATCCAATCATAAGAAGCAAAAACATGTTCTCTGGCGAGCGGTTGCTAACTGTGCCAGTCCCTTGCGAAATCCGGATCGCGCACCGAGGACACAGAGGCGCCGTCGCACAAAAAGCAACCCGACTTCGATACTTCGCATCCAATGCATTCCTGGGCGGCACCGACGCCAAAAATCTAGGGACAACTAACGGCACCGATACCGCTATCCCCTGGACCTCTCCCGGGGCGCGTTCTGAGCATAACCTCGAGGCGAATCCAGCGGTGGCGACGAGGGCCTCTCGAGAGGCACAGACAGGCAAGCACGAGGGATGGGCAGCAGTGTGGGCACCTTTTCCCCTCTGAACTTTGCCACCTCACATCCAGGGCACTCCAGGGTGGCACCGTCGCCAAGGATCAGCTTGCGGCACAGAGCCACCTGACAGCGCGTGAGCCCAGGGCGGAGCGGGGATCTTCTGACCTGGGTCAATCCAGACCCGGGTCAGCAGGAAACCAAAAACTGCAATGCAAAAACAACAAAAAACAAAAACAAATGCAACGCAGGTCTTCGCAAACCCGGGTCGGCCAACATGCGCGGCCGCCCCGCGGCCATGAGCGGCTCGCTAACCCCGGTCAGCCAGAGGGGATCTTCGCAAGATCCTGCAGGATCCGGTGCCCTGGCGGACCCCCGTCTGCATTGACCCCCGTCTCTCGAGCCCCCGCTGCTGGCTGACCCCCATCTGCACTGACCCCCGTCTCTTGGGCCCCGGAGCGCGCGCGGGCGTGCGCGGCCGGGCACGCGCCTGGCACGCACGGCGGGGAGCCGCTCGCCGCCGTGATGGCCTCGGCGGCGGGGTATGGCTCCCGGGCGGCACGGGGAGGCCAGAGAGGGCAGACGGGGAGGCATCGGACGAAGCCGGGAGGAGGATCAAATCAGGTGAGGATAGCCATTGCCTGGTGAGAGTAGTCTTAGGTCGGGCATGTCTCCCTACAGGCGGATTTGGGACGAAACATAAAAGATACTGGAAACATGCCCCCACCGTAATGACAAATTGTCAGAGAATCGTCCCCAGACTATTTCTATTTTCTTACTCCTTTTGAATATTCCCCTGTAGAGCGACAGGCCCGGCTTAAGAATAGTCCCCTGGGGGTGAGCACAGTCGGGTCGCAGGCGGGAGAGTGAGCTGCTCCCAGAGATCTCGATGTCAGGATGTCTGGAGCGCGTTTCGCCTGAGACATCCTCGCACGCAGAGCTGTGATGGGAACTTCGGAAGGGGATCATACAGTTCGGCCCCCCTGGCTGCTGTTTCAATTGGGCCACGGTCAATCTCGTGGATCTAAAGATACAAGGGGAAAAAGGTGGTGATGCTCGAGCATCCGGGGTATAGGGTTTAATCAAGAATTTCTGAGATCTGGCGGGTCTGGAGGATGTCTCGCGCGCCGCGGCCTTCTCAGAGCGCTCTGGAACGCGCTGAGTGAATATCGTTTACCGTTTACCCGATCCCCTTTCCCAGAGGCGTGGCCTGGCCCCCACTGGCCGATTTACCCCCCTAGATGGGGATATAGGCCGTTCCCTTCGGGTTTCGAGGGGTGTATCCCCAACTGGGGTGGCAATTTTGGTGGGGGTCTCGAAGGGATGGGGATGGGGATGGGGATCGGTGAAAGGATACCGCCTGAGGGCGCTCCGGAGCCCTCTCTTAGCGGATGCAGCGTCGTCCCAGCCCCGTCTGAAGAGGGCGGGTTGGGAGGCAGCTCCTGGGAGGCCCCCGTCAGCACGGTGCGAGGGCTCCTCTGTCGGGTCGGGCGAAAGGGGGGGATAGCAAAGGGGGGGGTTGAGAATCAGCTCGCGTAGCTGATTTTCCCAACGCCTCCTGGCGCCGGAGGGAGCTGTATCGAGGAATGGGCCCCTCGGCGAGGCCGAAACCAGCTGCATGCAGCTAATTTCGCAACCCCCTCTTTCCCAATCCCCCCGTTTCGTCCGGCCCGAGTCTGAGCCCGGCTCGGGCATGTCCCCCTACAGGCGAAAAAGCCGAAAATACGCAACGAATTCGTAACACAAATCGTCCCGAAACGATTTTTAAACCATTTCTGGATATTCCTCCTGTAGAGGGGCACGCCCGACTTAATTCTAAGCCCGGCTCGGGCACCGCTGAGCTGAAGCACGCTGGGCTACGTCCAATAATCAGGGCGGATCGATCCCACGCCCAGAATTCAGCCGAATGAGAGCAGGGGCAAGCCGGACGAAGCGGGATCACGCCAGATCGGGCCGGTTTTCGAACAGGGATGTACCAGCGCCGATTCTGACTTTGACCTCCCAGGAGCTGCGTCCTAGAGAATTGGCGGCGCGACCAGGAGGGCGTCACCTTAGATGAATTGAGCAGGGACCGACCGCCCCAACATTCCTATAGGCCTACCGCGCAATGTTATTAGAACCCCAACATGTTCCAATATCAGAAGCAATTGTCTTAGAACATACGCCCGATTAATTAAAGCACGACGGTCTCGGCCAGAAGTGTTCTAAGAACATTACGTGCAGACCACAGAAGATTGTTAGAACAATGCGCTGGTGGGCCTATAGGCAAGCCAGGGCGCTTCGCCACTGCTTGAACGCACGCAAGGCCAAACTGATGGAAGCCACCCCGGGTCTCGGGAACTTCCTCTCGCAACCTCCCGGGTGCTTGCACCAGAAGCGTCACAATCCCACTGGCCCACCACGCGGTGTGGCCACCGCACCGATTGGTTTGGGGGCCCTAGGAGGGTGAAAAGTTTTGCACGGGGAACGTAGGCGACCCGAGGAGGAGGAGGAAGAGGAGGAGGAGGAGGACGAGGGAAAGAGGAGGAGGAGGAGGAGGAAAAGGAGGGGGAGGAGGAGGAGGACGGGTCGCCTAAGCCCTTCGGGGGGACCCTCCAGGAGAGAGAAAGAGAGAGAGAGAGAGAGAGAGAGAGAGAGAGAGAAAAAAGGAGAGAGAGAGAGAGAGTCCCGTTCTGCGAACCACCTTTCTTTCTCAGAGAGAGAGAGAGAGAGAGAAAGCATCGCTGGCCACTGGTCGGTATCGTGATACCGAAGTGCCGTGAGGACGGGCTATGAGCACACCGTGGGCCCGTCTCACCCCAGAAGGCCTAGACAGAAATGGCAGCGAGGCGCGAGCTTAGAATGGCACACAAGCAAGACGGGAATGAAGGAGACGAGAGGGTTTCAATCAGGGGTGGGTTGGTAAAGAGAGAGAGAGAGAGAGAGAGAGAGAGAGAGAGAGAGAGCGAGGAAAAAAAAAATGAGAAAAAGAGAGAGAAAGAGAGAGAGAGAGAGATCCCAAAAATTCAATCTCCGCGCGTGGGCCGTCGGCCTGCGCGACGTAGCAGCTAACGTGGGTGATGTTGCCCAGGTGGCCACTCGGCCAGGGGAGAGGGAGGGAGGAAGGGTCCTAGTCATCACAAGAGGAAAGAGGAGAGGGGGGGGGGGAGAGAGAGAGAGAGAGAGAGAGAGAGAGAGAGAGAGAGAGAAAGAGAAAGAGAGAGAGAAAGAGAGAGAGGTGCCCATCAATTCCCGCGGTACCACGCGTGGTACTCGCACCCACGGATGGACTGGGACCTCAAGTCACTGGGCAGGGTCAGACCGACATCATTTAGGGAGTGGGAAGGAGGAAAAACTGCCACGACTGGGAGTAACAGGAAGGGCGTGGGACGGTGGGAACGCACTGGTCGGCCATCCATCGACAGCACAGGGCGAACGCACAAGCCTGACCAATCGGGCACATTGAGGGAGCGGGAAAGGGGAACGGAGCGGTCGGACTGACAGCTGGGCGCACTCTGGGTTCAGTCCACGTGGGCTCCCAGGTCTTTGGAATTCCACAGGGTTGAGTGGGGGAACAGGGGGGAGGGAGGGTCGATAAGTGGGAGGAATCGGTGAGGCGGGGGGGGGGGGGGGGGCTAGGAGGGAAACCCTGCGAGCCTCCGACGGCAAGAGCAATGGAGGCGCTCATCGTGCCTAACACCATGTACTGCACAGCGTCCTGCTCACGACTGTCGGCTAGGGTGAACGGGAACTGGAATGGTTGAGCAACTCCTGGGCATATGAATCCTACGATGAACGGACGCAGCAAAACTGCTGCATCGGACAGCCTTCTTCGCACAACTCGTCATCCTTCAGGTCTAGCGACAGCTCGCGGCCAGCATCCGTAATCTTTGAGTTGATTCAGAGCGCTGGCCCATCTATGATGTGCAATACTTGCGAGGTGCGCTTCTCCTTGGAACTGGGTACTGCCTTGCGTGGGAAGCGCGACTTGATGCACTTGTTCACCTGGCTGACCACCGCTTTGTCCCTCGTGGCCTCCTCGAGTTTGGCCGCCGCCTGACCCCGCGTGAGCTTCGACGGGAGGGACTTCTTCTTGCCGATGATCGCCTGGAGCCAGCCCACCTCCGCCCTGCTCACGACGCCCTGGGGTCCGGGAGGCGCCCGCGACTGGCGTCGGCGAACAGCCGCGGCTCGCCTCTTGTGTCGCCTTGGACTCCTTCGTCTCCTTCTGGGCTTCGAGCTTGGAGAGGCGGTCGCCAAAGGCCGACTTCGTCGCTGCTGCCATGTACTCGCCCTGGCGTCTCAGCTTCATCTCCTCCACCCTGCCCTTCTTGTCCTTGATGAAAGTGCTATGCTCTGGATCCCGTTCGGCGAGGGCGTCTCGCATCTTCTGGAGTTCCCCCTCCTTCTCCGATGGGGGGCTGGAGCGGCCGACCCCCCCCCCCCCCAGCGCGACGGGCATGGTCGCGGTCGCGATCACCCCGTCGATCCTCACGGCGGTCTGGAGAGTGTCGGCGGCCACGGTCACGGTCTCGATCTCGATCGCGGTCGGAGCTGTAACCGCGTTGATCCCAATCGCGGCGATCATGCCCACTTTCACGTTCGCCTTCACGACGTGACCACTGGCCCCTTTCTGAGTACCAGTCGACTCGACCTCCATCCCGACGGTCTCGATCTTCATCGTAGCGTTGCCAGGGCTGGCGGCGCTTCCCGCTACGACCGCCACCGCCCATGTCTTGGAGAGGGAGGAAGAACTTGCGCTACTGACGCGTTACCACTCGAGCCTTCTGGGTGGCCACGCACCAGGGTCAACAGTGTAGGGCTGCTTTGATGAGGCCCGCGGGGCATCCCAGGAGGATGAGCTCCAGGGTCAACTCCAATATCCAGGCCAGCGCAACCGGGATGGTGAGGGACAGGTGCTGGGCACGGGCCAGGCGCCCCGAATAAAAGGCGACAGTCGTCCCAAAGCCCCTGGGTGTAGCGCCTGGCCAGGGGGGGATGTTGGATTTTGGGCGCGGCCCAGGATCATGAGCGATGAGCCAGAGCCTGTTGTCATTCTTGGGGGCGATCCAGCAAGAGTCCTGTTGAGGCCACATTTCCAAGTCCAGCCGTGCGCATGGGGCTTCGGGGTCCTCGAGGTCCGACGCGGGGGGCAGCTTCACCTTATACACCAACGTGAGAAAGCCAAAAACACATTTTCGGCAATACGATCTGCTAATTCGTAGAATATCATCCACATGACGTCGTTGACGAACTTCGATAGAAAACGAGGAGGTCGATAACGTAAAGCCTGACTTCACAAACTGCTCAGGCCACCGTTGGCCCCGCATCTCATACCACGCCAGAAGAATAGAGAGAGCAACACCAGAGAGAACACCACCTATCGGGAGGCCTCGGAGTTCATATGCTACGCCACCAATCGTCACGAGCGAGGGCCAGCAATATGCAAGGAGGGTGTGTCCAATGTCCGATGTCGAGATCCTAAAGTACGTGGGAGGCGTGCCCGAAGTGAACGTGCGCGTCTTCACCTCCATGCCTGGTTTGACAAGAGCTGCACCAGAACCGAGCTGATGGACCACTGCAGCAGACACATCCCTCCTAGCTTCGGCAATGAGGCTTGCTCCACACTGCTCGTACGCTTGACCAGCGTCTGCGACGACGATGGCCACATTTCTGAGTGCACAGCCGCACCTGAGGCAAGAGTCGTTCGCTGGCGGCTCCAGCCCAGGAGCGATGGAACGCATCCCCACTTGCCTGCAGCAGGTGGCGCGTAGCCCGCCCAATATCTGAAACCTTCTGTGCCGGGGGCGTCAGCCGAACTAACGATCCTACGCACGCAGCTAAGCCCTGGCTTCGACCGACATCTAGTGCCATCATCCAGGAAGCATTTACTCTTTACCGTCGGGAAAACATACAGTGGGTTCGTCTTCTGGGAAGGTCTAGGCATCAGATTTCCTTTACGTAGCCAAATAGGTAAGCCTTGGTAAGCACGAGTCCATAGCCAAACAGCCGCATCATATCTAGATAAATCATATCTAACGGCCCAGTCATCATCTAGCTCAGCAGTCTGATGGAGCCAACGCACAACATCGGGACCATCATCCATCCAGTCTTTACCCCCTTTGTTTGTCATCAGCAATGATAATCTCGCCGGCCGCCTGGGTTCACCGAGGTCTGGAGGGTCGATTCTAACGCCTGCCATTTGGTCGGCGGGGGTCCTCGTGGGTCTTGGTGGGAGCCTGCTGGAGCTGAGAACCTTTATGTGATGTAGCCGAGGCCTTTTCGGATCTGATGGGGGCCCAGGCGTGCTGCTTGTGTCCACTGGAGTAGGGCTGCCTTCGCAGCCCTCGACAAGACTCTGGGAGTCTGCCAGACTGGCAAGCGCCATCAGCCAGGAAAGGCTCGAAGAAAGAAAGGACCTGAGACGAACTGGGAGTCGGAGACAGGGGCGGGGAGGCACTCTGACGTGTACTCGGCGCAGAACCTGCTAGCCGAAGTTCTATCTTCCCAAACCCGTTGGCCTTGGAACGCGACCCGACTAAGTCTCTGGTACCACTGTCTGGCTGGGGAAAACTTCATGCTGTTGACCATGTGCGTGATAGCACCGCGGGTAATGTACGGGTACTCACACATCTTAAATTCGTGCGGGAGGCGGAGCACCTGGCACCTGGCAGCTGGAAGATTCAACGTGCGAAGGTGCCGATTGATGTGAAACCGAGCCGCGCGCTGCCTCGTAAATTCATGAAGAAAGAGATGACACATACTTGCCGCTCTGAAAAAAAAAGAATATAGCACCTTGTTCTACACGCGAGATAAATCTGCAGAAGGGAAGGGGTTTCCATATCCCAGATAAGCAAGCTAGGAGTAATCCCTGGTGGGGAGGTTCCAGCAGCCACAGTGGGCCCTCCTGCTGGGTAAGATGAAACTGCTCACGGATCTGTAAAACAAATAGTCCACCAAATGGGGCAGACTCTGATAACGCACCTGGAAACTGGGCAAGAGGGCCTCGAACCTGGACCACTGGTAGTTCTGATGCTGCTGAAGTAGCTGACAACCAGGCGGGTGGGGGGATCCGTCGGGGAGGTCGCCTTCTCCGGGAAGGTGGCCGTATACGGGGCTTCCTCTTCTTGGGGGCTGAGTAGAAGGTCCCGAGGCCTCGTCTTTGACTCAGGAGTTCCGTTTCTCGTTCGTCCGCTCGAATGCCACTCGGTCTAAAACGTCGCATCGCCAACGCCTCGATGTGAAAGCTCGCGGCCTCCGTGGGGGCCCAGAGGAAAGGGATGAAGAACAGAGACCCTGGGCTTTTTTCCGAAGTTCTCGAAATCGAGGACGATTACCTGGTCGAGCTCTGGGAAACATCAAGCACCGCATGTGCTCCTGGATGCGCCCCGAGACTCCCGAGAGAACGCCTGATCTCAGTAGCGCCTTGCCTACGTAAATGGAGGAGTGCGAGCCTAAGATGTAGACGAAGGCCTTGCGGGGGTCCGCCGGGAGTCCTAGCGTGCTTTTGAAGGCGAGATCTACCACGGGCTCCGACCGGTCGCGAATACCTCGGCGCCACTCGGGAGGGAGGAGGCGTAGTACTTGTCGCGCCCATCTCGATGGTGAAGCGGATCGAAGTTCAAATTGAAGTCGCACCAAGCCTGACATCAGCAGCACGACGCCCACAGTACTCCAGAACGCAGGGCCCCGAAAGGCTCGAGCCCCCTTCGGTTGTGAGCCAATGAACTCAGTCAAGAATGCAAAGACGGATGTGGTATATGCGCGGAAATGGCGGTGCGCGCGGCGCGTCCAGTGCCAGGAGCGGATTTCACCTCCAGCTTCTCCGTGGGATAGTCCTGACTTCTTGCGAAGTACATGCATGAGAAAAGCTTGCGCCTGTCCATGGGCGCGAGGCTGGTCGTGAGGGAGAGGAATCAAAAGTCTGTTGGTCTCCATGTCCTCCACCTCGTCGTCCACCATGGATCCGATCTCGAAGTGCGCATCCAACTCACATTGCGATGACTTTCCATGCTGCTGGTGTCGTCCCCCAACATTGCCGTGCGTCCCGCGAGCATCCTGATGCTCGCTGCCGGGAGGGGCCATTTCTCCGTCCGTGCACCCCGAGCTCGGGTCTCTGTCTGGTCCCTCCTCCAGGCCATCGCCATGTCCCAGAGTGGGGTGAATATCTGGTAGTAAGGTACCGAAGCCTGCGCCACTGCCCGAAGCCATCGTTCTGTGCGATGGTAGAGCTTCTTCACGAGGGTGTAGATCTCGAAAACACGGATAACTGTCCGAAATGTCGGGTGCATCGTATGGGGATCTCGGAGAAGAGGTGGAGGAAGGGTGCTGTTGCTGCGCCTCGGGACGGTATGAGCGCGGTCCAAAACCTGGTGCGTGATCCTTGCGTCTCCGTTGCTCAGGATGTCCAAGCCGGCTAGACACAAGCTGTGAGCGAGTCCCGTGCTGCGAGCCACCTTTCTTTCTCAGAGAGAGAGAGAGCCTCGCTGGCCACTGGTCGGTATCGTGATACCGAAGTGCCGTGAGGACGGGCTATGAACACACCGTGGGCCCGTCTCACCCCAGAAGGCCTGGACAGAAATGGCAGCGAGGCGCGAGCATAGAATGACACACAAGCAAGACGGGAATGAAGGGGACGAGAGGGCTTCAATCAGGGGTGGGTTGGTTAAAAGAGAGAGAGAGAGAGAGAGAGAGAGAGAGAGAGAGAGAGAGAGAGAGCCAGCGCCGGCCTGGCTCCGCCCAGCGGGGTCGCATGAGGGCGACTTACTCCAGACGCAGGCAGGTCGACTTGCATGATCGTCGCCCCCCTCCGCGCTACCATTGCAGACAGCGCTGGGCTTAGGTCGGGCCTGTCCCCCGACAGGGGGATTTTGGACGAAAAAAATAATTACACCAACAAATCCTCCAACACTGTTCATATATATATATATGTAACATGTGTATATATATATATATATATATAAAGGAAAAAATTGCCCCCTGACAATTTATTACTATTTTTGAATTTTCCTCCTGTAGAGGGACAGGCCCGACTTAACGCTGGGCCATAAGAGCGTGCAAGTCAGTCCCCATGTGCGTGAGAGAAGGCGAAGGAGGCCAGAAGTCAGAGTCGGCGGCGCGCCCAGGAGGGCGATTTAACGTCAGAGGACTCCTCCCACCTCGTCCTCTCACAGGGGGGGGGGGGGGGGGCACAGCGCGCCAGCAGCGAAAACCTTACGATGTCCCCCCCCTCGGCTACAGCGGCTGCGTCGGCTACGGGGCCGCGGCGTTTCAGCTGTTGCTGCCTGCTGTGACTCGCGTGATGTCGAAAAACGTGGTTCTGGCAAGGTTGGACCACTCAAACATGTAGTCCTTGGACTCACATTGCTGTAAACGCAGCCAAGTGCACTTGCATGGCATCCCCCCCCTCCGCCGCCTTTGCAGACAGCGCTGGACCGAACGAGCGTGCAAGTGTGCTGCGGCTTGCGTGAAATCCAACTGTCCTTTCGGGCCTCGCCACGCCTCTCCCCTCCCCCCTCCATGCAATGAAACTCGCAATAATCTAAAGGAAGAAGCCTCGGGCGGTCAGGAAGCAACTCCTATGACGGCACCGTGCGAAAGATTGTGGACTGTGATGCCCGACTAAGGGACCACGAAGCCGCATTGGGCTGGATGGGGCTTGGGTCTGAAGCCTCCTGGGTACATTCCTCTACGAACGCCCCCCGTACACGTAGTGGCACACGCATCGTCATGGCTGGACGATCCGCCGACCCCTCCTTTACACCCCTGCCGGCCCAGGCTTAGGTCGAGCATGTACTCCTACAGGCGGATTTCGGAGAAAAAAATAGAAATACGCAAAAAAAAGAAGAAGAATAAGAGTAAGAAGAAGAATAATAATAATAATAACAATAAGAAGAAGAAAGAATAGTCAAAAATAGCCAAGACATCGTTCCCAGGCTATGTTCTAACTATTTGGGAACATTCCTCGTGTAGAGGGACGTGCCCGACTGAAGCCCAGGACCACAGGCCCGACGGGCAAAGGCAGGCCCTGTGCAAGAACGCTCGCTCACAGGTGAAGGATACGGCAGGGCCCCCTCCTGCGAATCCCCTCTCCGCAATTGGACAGCCCCAGCTCCAGCGGTGGGCATATCTACATACACATGTGTATATATCATTCATGTATTTACGTATGCATATGTACTACATTTGTAAACATAGAAGTAGACCTACACATGTGTATACACGTGGCGGATGCTCGAAACCCTGAACCAAAAAAATGTTCGTTTTTTTGGGTGCCTTTTTAACTTCCACGACCCCCCGCCGCCCTTCCGCCGGCTTTCGCCAGCGGAAGCAGCCTCGTTTTACTTCCGCCGACCTTCCGCCGCCCCTCAACCGCCTTCCGCCGAGGAAGAGATGACAACCCCTTCGATCCTCGAAGGCAAGCCCCTTTTTGGAGTGCCCCACGTGCGCCAGGTCTTCATCAAATTAATACAGGTCTTCACGTGACATGCCGTGGCCCTGAAGGTCGGGCGCAGTAAGAATGATGGCGCGACAAGATGACGCAGAGGAGACATGAGGGAGAAGGACAGGACAGGACAGGCGCGAATGCCGCCCGAAAAGGGCGCCCCGAGGAGGGAAGGGCGGTGAAGCTGGTGCGCCAGGCAAAGAGGGCGAATCACGTTTCGATGATCTTCTCCGCTCTCTCCTCCTATTATCCCGAACTTGTGCGCAGCGGCCTGTGACGGAGAGGAGGGCCAGGTTCAGGAGCAGCAGCGAATCCGAAGGACCTCACAGGAGTTGCATCCCAGAGGAGGAAGGAGCAGGAGGATGGGAAAACCAAAAGGTACCACCCATACAGCCACTCCCCGTACCTCTCCAGGGGTGCATTCTGACCAGAATTTCGAGGCGAATCTGGCGGTGGCGACGAGGGCCTCCCAGGAGGGCGAACAAAGGGAAAACGGCCGAAGGGCAGAGTTATGGGTACCTTGTCCTCGCCGGAAGACCTGGGAGGGATCCAGACCTTCCTGGCCCCGCCCCAGGGCCTGGCTGCCAGCGTGGGCCACCTCGGCCTTGGTGCCGCCGGGCAGCTCAGGCGCAACTAGGGCGCAGGCCCGAGATCCAGGCCACACGGTTCCGCGTGCGCAGCGGGGGCGCTTGGGGGCGGCTTTTGGCAGCTCGAGTCTCAGAGGCGCCCCTCCCTTGCCACGCCTTCCCCCCCACCGCTCTCGACCCCCCTTGTCCCCTCCTCCTCCCCCTGCTCCTCCTCCTCCTCCTCCTCCTCTCCTCCTCTCCTCCTCCTCCTCCTCCTCCTTCTCCTCCTCGTCTTCCTCTTCCTCCTCCTCCTCCATCTCCCCTCTTACCCTTCTGCTCTTCTCCCCTCCCTCCCCTCCCCATTCTCTCCCCTCCCATCGCACCCTGCCCTCCTGTCTTGGCCGGCCCAGTCTTCCTTCCCCTCCCCTTGTCTCCCCCCAGTCCCCAGGGAAGTGACGTAGCGACAGCGGGCACCTCGTCTCAGAGCCCCTGCCTTGCACATCTGCCTGGAAGCAGGCGGCGCCACAGGAGACTGGTGCGACGACTCTCGCGACGAAGGGGTGGGGGGGAGTGGGTGAGGACGGGCATGGACGGCGAGAGGAAGGCGAGAAGGGGGATGAAGGGGAGGGCCTGAATGAAAGACGGAAGGCATGACTGGTTTTCCTCCCTCTACCCCACGGGGAGGCGCTGTTTTGCCGAAGCATGTATTGAGCAGACCCTCCCTATTCTACAATCTAATCTACACCACCTCGTCCTCCTCCCCCTTATCCCCATCCCCAGCTCCAACTTTTACCGCCATCCCCCTCCCCCTCCCCCTCCTCCTCATCGTCTCTCTACTCCTCCTATCCCTCAAGCTCTTCGCGCCTCAGAAACCATTAGACGGATGGTGGGCGTTTCCTTTTCGACATGGGGCTCTCGATTGAGACTTCGCATACGTGTGGACGCAGATGGAGGGCGTGCCCTTCTCAAAGCGGGGCTGTTGCTGAGGAGGTCGCAGAAGTTTGGACTTGCCTCAACTTGTCCTGCTCTTCATAGCTCGAAGGATGGAGTGAGGCCTCTTTCAAAACAGAGACCCCGCCGAAATAGGGAGCCAGCGGGGGGCTCGTCTTTCGAAGGGGGCGCTCTCCGCACAGTGATCAGGATAGACTCTTCGCTGCCAAGCAAATCCATGATTGAGTATCGGGACTCCTGAGGGCGACTTGGGACCAGAGAGCCGCTGATACATCTTAGCCTTTCTCTGACCCCACTCCTCCTCTCATCATCCTTGTACCCTTTTGCCCCTATCACTCTTGTCGCTGCCCAGAAGCTCGTGCGCACTCGCCGGTCGAGCAGCACAGAGATACGAGGCAGCAGCGGCCTCGCGCTCCAGACACCACACGACCAAAGCGGAGGGGAGCCGAGGGCACGACACTGGGTTGGGGGGTCGATGGGGGAGACCGAGGGACTCGAATTCGCAGACAGTCCGCCCGTAGCAGAAGGAAGCACGAGAAGGATGCAAGGGCCGTGGGAGGCCATGTCGACGCTTTGCGAGCGGGGCCCCGCCAGCGAAAGCGGCCAAGGATGGACCGAGGAGGCAAGGATGCAAGGGTAGCCTTGGGAAGGTTGCCCATCTTCACTATGCGGGGGTTGACTGGAAGGGAAGTCAACGGGGGTGGTCGAGGCGGGTCTCCAGAGGATCTGGAGCTACAAAGTGAGGGGGGGCGAGGGGTCGAGGGTGGCTCAGCAAACGTCGAGGGCCGTCCCCCCATTCTGGTCGCCAGATCCCCTCTAGCTGAGGGGCTCGATCGCGCAGTGTCTGTCAGAATGAAGCCGTCGAGCCGCACGGCGCAAAGACAGCTGTCACGAAGCGCACTAGACAACACACAACACTCCAGCGGCCAGGTCCCACTGGAGAATTCTGACATCGTAAGCACAACAGGCAACTGTATCAACATATACTTTCGAAGGCTCCGCGCGCCAAGGAGGGGGATCTAGCGCCGATCCAAGAGATGCGCCCTGGACCCCGGGGCCGTCCCCCAGGACGAGATCTCCATCCTGACTTGTTTTTTCTGACAGTCCCGGGGCCCGAGGCGGGCCCCGAGGGCCCGAAAACGGCAAAAGCACCGCAGGACCCGTTTGCCTCAGGACCCGTTTGCCCCATGGCGAATCACGTTCAACCCCCAGGCGAAGTGCTGGATCGAACTCAGATCTGTCGGAGATGCGCGAGCGTATGCGACTCCCCGACGGTGCGACGAGTCCTCGGAGGCCCGTGCGGCACCTGCAGATCTTGCGCTCCACCTGGGCCGGGGGCTGCCAGTTCAGAAGTGTGCGCCCCGGAGCACCCTCTTGCTCCCCCCCCCCCCCTCCCCCCTTTCCCTCTCGCCCTCATCGTCCTCCGGCTCTTGCCCTCCCTTCCCTCACGCCTCCCCCCCCCTCCGGCCCCCCCCCCCGCCCCTCCTCCCAGATCCCTCCCATGCGAAATCTTTTTTTATTTTTTATTTTTTTACTGCGAGGGATGTTAGTCTCAAGAGCGATGGGGAAGCTGTACAAAGACACAAAGAATGACGGGCGTCGAGCTGTGGCGACGGCGCAGACCAGGTGCGACCTCATCCGCCACCCCGTGCGAAATCGAACCTCAGCCGCCACCCCGTGCGCAATCGAACCTCAGCGGGCAGGCACCTTGAAGCGAGGCGCGGTGCTCGTGCACGGCGCCCTCGGGCGGTCAGTCCCGACGCCAGGCGCGAGCCGCTGGGAGGACGCCCCGCGCTCCAGACCCCGCGGGGAAACGGGGGGGGGCGAGGGAACGAGCGAGACGGCTGCAGAGGGGCAGGAGAGGAGGAAGGATGAGGAGGGAGGGGAGGGGAGGAGGAGGAGGATGAGGAGGAGGATGAGGAGGGAGGGGAGGATGAGGAGGAAAAGGATGAGGACAGAGGAGGAAAAGGATGAGGAGGGAGGGGAGGACAAACTCCATATCCGCGAGCGGTTGCCGACAAGGCTCACGATCGCAAGATTTGCTGTGGATGCACCGCTGGCTGGGCTGAAGCCCGCGATGGCAGTGGATACGGGCGCACGAGGCCTTGATCACATCGAACCCGACACGAAGCAGGTAAAGAAGGCGGAGCGGCACAGCTGAGAACAACTTCCGCCTGCTGGAATTCCACCAGTTCTTCCTACTCCTCCTCCTCCTCCTCCTCCTCCTCCTCCTCCTCCTCCTCCTCCTCCTCCTCTTCCTCCCCCTGCTCGTCTTCCTTGCTCTTCCGCATCCTGCCCATTCTGCTCTTCCATCCTCCGTCCCCTGATCGGCAACATCGTCTGGAGCGCATGACTGACGGCGCCCCAACACATCACGCCGCCTCGCCGATGCATCGGTGATGCCCTCGTGCCGTCGGTGACGCATCGGCGACATCAACACGGAGCAGATCGCGCCCTACATCGCACCGCATCGCCGATGCATCGGCGATCCGGCTCCATCCTCCGATCCCGTCCGCTCGGAGCCCCCCATTTTCGTGGTCGGCCAAGAGGGGGGCGTCCAAGAGGGGGGGCGCAAATCATGGCTGGCGACATGTGCGCGGCCCGGGGGGGAGGCGGGGACGAAATGAAATAAGAAGAGGCGCCATGAAATCTAGGGGGATGCCATGGCCATCGCCATACTATCCACACACCCTTAGACCTCACCCCCTCTTTGCTGCCACCGACGTTTGGCATGCCTGGAGTCCCATGCCTGCTTCCCTGGGGCGCGCGGGAAGGAGACCTGGGCTCCTGGGACCTTCTCTTCCTCCGCCCCATCCTCCCTCCTCCTCCTCCTCCTCCTCCTCCTCCTCCTCCTCCTCCACCTCCTCCTCCTCCTCCTCCCTTTACTGCTCCTCCTCCCCCCCTATTCCTCCTCCTCCTCCTCCTCCTCCTCCTCCTGCTCCTCCTCCTCCTCCTCCTCCTCCTCCTCCTCTTTCTCCCCCTCCTCCTCCTCCTCCTCCTCCTCCTCTTTCTCCCCCTCCTCCTCCTCCTCCTCCTCCTCCTCCTCCTCCTCCTCCTCCTCCTCCTCCTCTCCCTGGCGCACCGCTGAAGCGGGAGGAGGCGCAGGACCAGTCAGCGCCGGATCGGGACCTCGGATCGAGTCGGAGTGCATCGGCACGGAGTCGAGATCGAACCGGAGCGGCTGAGCCAGAATGCACAGCAAGGCCGCGCAGGCATCGGGTCGCATGGGATCGTCGGAGCATCGGGATCGCATCGGACCAGCATGGCCGAACCCGATACCGAACCCGATCGATCGGATCGGAATGGACCCTGGGAGGGGTGGGCGGCCCCACGCGCGCGCCTCCGCGAGGTCCCGCTGCAACTCGCACAGCTGCTCCCCAAGCGGCAGCTCCCCCCGTCGCCTCGGGGCTGACGGAAGTGGCGTCCCCCTCCTCCTCCTCGTCCCTGTCCTGCTCCCTCACCTCCCTCGTCCTCGCTCCTCTTCCATCCCGCGTCCTTACAAGCCTGGTCGGCCCAGAACGGGAAGCGCCGATTTCGCCAAGCAGGCTCGTCAAGGAAAGAGGGACGAGGGCGACGACGAGGCGGCGGATGACGAGGAGGAACGCGCAGGTGACAGGGGAGCGCCGCGAGGGGAGCGGGACGTCGATGAGGAAGACGAGCACGACGGCGAGGAGGAAGAGACAGAGGAGAAGGAGGAGGAGGAGGAGGGACGAGGCGGGAGGAGGGAGGAGGGAAGGAGGGAGGAGGGAGGATGGGGGAGGAGGACGAGCACGTCCGCCACCGTGCCTGTTGCACTTTTGGGGGCGTGCTGGAACACGCCTCTGCTGCCTGGCAGGGTTTCTTCAATGCGCTTCTGGGCCCGGCCCTGTCCCGAGGGGAGGTCGCACGCCCTCGCCCCACCCCCGAGAGCCACCGCCCCCCCATCCAGAGCCGATGGTGGATCGGTTCCGACAAGTTATGTACGGATTGGAGACCCGTAGTTTTTCCCAAGCGAGCCCCCCCCAGAGGGGAGAAGGAGGAGGAGGAGGAGGAGGAGGAGGAGGAGGAGGAGGACGCACAGCCCCAACCAGCCACAACATGCAGCAGCTCCCAGCGCAGCTCGTTCGACATCAACGAAACCAGCCAAGGCATTCAGACACGCCAGCAGATAAGCACACTCGCCCCAAGACTGCCTTCCGAACGCCGCCCCCTGCTCTCAAGGGTCAATGCCACTCCGAGGGGGTAACATCAGCCAAGCACAGCAAACATATCAAACATACAAACAAACACTAACATAAAAGCGGACAAGCAAACAATCAGCACACCGCCCCCATGCAACCAAAACGCATGAAAATAAGCACGCCCCAGGACAGCCAAGCTCGCCCCAAGACTTGCAAATCCTTCCAAGCCAATCCCGAGAGTGCCCCAAGACGGCCCAAGAGGACGCCCAAGCCTCGAGAACGAACCAATTTGCTTGTCCAAAAAAATGTGGCAGATTTCGCATTGGCCGTGCCCAAGAGGGCTCCAAGACAGCCCAATAGGCCCTTAAGACGGGCCCCAAGGCGGCACAAGACGCCCCCAAGACAGCCGAAAAGGCTTCCAAGCAGGCCACAAGCTGGGCTCAAAAAGGGGGCATCGAGCTTGCATTGACCTTCTTCTCCTACAGCACTCCTCCAAACTCTCCAAACATGCCAAGGCACCCAAAGGCCCCGAGAGCCATCCGAGAGGCGCGAGAGACCACTAAAAGATTTCCCGCAGGCCGCCCTAAACACCTCCGAAGGCTTCCCAAAATGACCTGTAGGACTTCCGAGAGGCCCTCAAGAGGTCCCAGAGAAGCTCGAATATGCGTCTTTGAATCAACGCATTTCATGCTGAGCTGCTGCACTGGCGCAATGGCGGGGTTTGTCGCAGGCAATTTGATAACTCCTCCATGTCGCTCTGGGGAAGGGGAATAGGCCAAGCAAGACGAAATCATGTAATGCTACAAAACGGAGGCACGGCAACTTGGGTCCTGACTCTGACATCCATCCACCCACAGATCCCCACTGCTTTCTCGTTCGTCATTCCATCGCCAACCTAAGACGTGGACTAGAGAATATCTGGGGAAGCAAGCGCAACTGCGGCGAGGCAATCTATGCGACGAAACCTACGCTGACCCGGCCGCCTGGACAGACATAATACTCAATCGATCTGGCACGACTCGACAAAAGGTGCCTTGCGGGATGACGAAACACGACGCAAGAACCAAAGCAAGTCCTACGCTGGTGACAGATGGGTCTTGTCAGACAGTGAAGCCCCTGGCAGCAAGTAGACCGACCACAAGGAGGAACGTAACATAGAAAGCATATCAGATTCACACTTCGTCCGACCTCTGGCCCGAACACCCCAGTCCCCGCGATGCATCGCTTGAACATTATTGTCGCTTGCCCACGTGACGTATCGACAAAGTGAATGGAGGACGGAATTCCAGATAACTCGACCCCATCCGATGGCTATGCCATAAACTTCTTACCTCCCCTCTCCGTCACTTCCTCCTCCTCCTGCGATGCCAACAAACACCGATACCACTACTCCCTAGACCTGTCGTGGGATGCCTTCTGACCAATAATCCGAGACGAATCTCGCCGCGGCGAAGAGAGCCTCAGTTGAGACCAACCAAAAGCGAAGACGCCGCAAGCAACTTTAGCGATATCGATACCGGTTCTCCCGTTGAGTCCTGCATCACCTTTGCCGCATCATCTTTTCGTTAAAGCGCCGGACAGAAGAAGAAACACAAAAAACGTGTCTCAACATCTGACCCATCCGACCCGTCCACAGCCCTTTCCTCCTTCCAGGGCCTGTCCAGCTCCGCCGCCTCCGCGCACGCGTCGGGGTCTGCGTCGGAGTCGGTGTCCACACCGATGTCGGCCGCCCGCATGTCCGCGTCCAAATCCTCATGCATGTCAGCTTGGGCGGGAACAGCGGCAACAGCAATAACGGGTCGATGAGAATGGCGATATGCAAAAACAAAAAAACATGCAGTAACCACGTACGGTTGGATACCTGGGAATCCAAGAGCACTTGAACAGAGGAGGTGCGTAAGAAGGGATACGATCATATGTCGCCCGCCTGCACGCGGCACGCTCCCTGTGGGGAAACAACCCAGTTGCAATCAATCCGTCTGGCTGCAACACGATCGAACCGACCCCAGGCCAACAGTACGGTGGCCATGCGGTGGTCAGTCCGCGGCAAGCGGCTTATCCCCTCGCGAAACGCATCGCGTGTTTTTTTGGTCTACCTGAAGCCCGCAAAGGTCCGTCTCTTTTTGTTCCCCCTTCCAACGCCCCAGATCCTCATCCCCTATTATTCCGTTCCTGCCTGCTCCCTTCCTCCTCCTCCCGCCTCTCCCCCTCCTTTTCTTCAACCGTCGCAGCCCTCCATATCGTGCCCTGCTTGCCCCCCGCCCCCTTTCCACAGGCCCCCTGCCCCTCCATCTCGCCCCCCCGTGTGCCGCATGCTCTGGCCCGACTGTCAGGATCCACGCAATTGCATTTAGTGGCAAGAAGAGTTGGCCAAAACTTGCCAAGGCAATGACAGTGAAGGCGCCGTTCTATGTTGCGCGGGCCACGCGGGAGGCGCCCACGCGGCATCATTCGCAACGCAACAGTTCAAAAGGCGAGGAGCGAGGGCCCAGGCCCGAAGAGGACACGGGGGTGGGAACGAAGCGCGATGGAGCTGAATGGTATCGCGAATGTTTTCAACAGTGCGGACGGGCTCCCCACGACTCTGCTTACCGTGGGCGTGGCCTCGGCTGCTTAGCGTCCTGAGCCCTAAATTTTGCCACATGTTTCTGTGCACCGGCGCATCGACGGGCATCTTTCGCCCAGGGACGCTGGGGATGCTGAAACCTCCACCTACCCCTGCCTACCAACCTGAAGCGGTGCACACTCTGTCAGAACACTCCAAGAGTCATCCCCAGGGTGTCTGTTCATGCCTGTTATAACGTGTACAACATGCTTGGAGGAAAGCTTAAAAGAAATCCCGACTTTGCCGAGACCGCCTCCGCTACCCCACTTCTGCTCTACTCTCCTGAAGACGCTCCTGCATTTAGCGCTTTCCCACTCCTTGTAATAGGGAAGCGCCAGAAACGACTTCGCACTAGAGCTCCTGCCTCTGTTGGAAAACTGGGGATGGCAACTCTCACGGACATCGCTGGTATGATGTATTCCGTCACGGACTCTCACGCCAAAAAAGAATGTATCGATACAAGCTGCTGCAGACTTCTTGGTGCAACACAGTCTCCTGAATCTCCTCACCATGGCCGCCGGCCATGCGAGGTGAACGTGCATGGGGTGAGCTGAAGATAGGGAAAGAGGAGTATAGATCGAGGTCGGCTTGACGAAGCAGTAATGAGACAATCTGCCTGTGCGCCTCCATTCGTCATCTTTCCTCAATTCCACGTCAAGCATGACAGCCGATTCCACTCTCAAGCTTTCGACTTTGAGCTTGAAGAACTGGCTCCGTATGCGCACCTCTCTTACGAAGGCGCCCCACTGCGTAGCGTGAGCGGCCCCGTCCAAAATGATGAAGATATCATCCTTGAATCTTCCGTAAAATTTGATGCCGTATTGTCGCTGCACCCCAGCGTCTGTTGCGAAGTTCTCCTCAACCATATAATGGAAGGCTGTGTCGCTGACGTCCCCCGAGCAAAGCAGACCCATACCAGTGCCCCACTGTACTGTCCATAATCTATCGGCTACCCCCTCCACGGAGACGAGCTGATTACGGAGTATCGCGGCCAGGATGGTTTTGTACGCTTGCCGCGACGCAGGGCACTCTATCGCCTGAGAAGAAGGATGAATTAGCTGATGATGCTCCCCACTCATGAAGTAGTCCTTGATATCTATCTTGAGGAAGCGGTGGTCAGTCCGCGGCAAGCGGCTTATCCCCTCGCGAAACGCATCGCGTGTTTTTGGGTCTACCTGAAGCCCGCAAAGGTCCGTCTCTTTTTGTTCCCCCTTCCAGCGCCCCAGATCCCCATCCCCTATTATTCCGTTCCTGCCTGCTCCCTTCCTCCTCCTCCCGCCTCTCCCTCTCCTTTTCTTCAACCATCGCAGTCCTCCATGTCGTGCCCTGCTTGCCCCCCGCCCCCTTTCCACAGGCCCCCTGCCCCTCCTTCTCGCCCCCCCGTGTGCCGCATGCTCTGGCCCGACTGTCAGGATCCACGCAATTGCATTTAGTGGCAAGAAGAGTTGGCCAAAACTTGCCAAGGCAATGACACTGAAGGCGCCGTTCTATGTTGCGCGGGCCGCGCGGGAGGCGCGCACGCGGCATCATTCGCAACGCAACAGTTCAAAAGGCGAGGAGCGGGGGCCCAGGCCCGAAGAGGACACGGGGGTGGGAACGAAGCGCGACGGGGGGCCGAACAGTCAGCGCGGCAGCAGCAGAGAATCGGGGGGAAACAAACCTACCTCGCTTTTGACCACCCTCGCTTCCAAGAGATACCAAACGATGCCAAATTGCGGCCTGTACTGGTCAGGCCGCTTGACGAGGAGGCGCGTGGTATGGCTTGGTTTTGCCCGGAAGCGAAAGCGGGGGAGGTAATTCACGCTCTGAAAGAAACAGTGTCAAGCGAGGGTGGGCGACGGCGAAAGCGACGGGAGGACACGGGAGAGCGCTGCGATTTTCGGCAGTACGCTAAAGACGCAGCGCTGCTTGCACCGCGTCGCCGCTGCGCTGGGAAGCATTTAAACCTGCTCGCAGCCAGTGCAAGAATCGAGCGATGCCTGGCTCGCCAGCCAACTTGTCCGCCTCCTTCCTGCACCTTCCAGCGCGGGAGCTCAACGCTAGAACGTGCGCCGCCAGGTCTGCGGGCGGCCCGCGGGCCAGGACATCCAGGCCGGGGCCGCGCATCGCAAGGGGGCTGTCCACGGTCGTCGCCCTCGACAGCATCATGTGGACATGCAGCCAGCGTCGACAATGCCACCCGCCGTCGACAATGACACCCGTTGCATCGTCGCACCCGGCGTCGACAATGACACCGCGGTGCAAGGCGCGGCCCTGGCAGGCGGTGGACGTCAGGACCTCGGCAACAGGCCAGCGCGTGTGACATTGCGCTTCAGGAAGTCAAGCGGGCTCGAACTCTGCGGCGAAACCATCAAGCCCCGTTCCCCGTTCCTGAGGGGGAACGTTCGTGGGGGACAAGCTGAAAGGGGGGAAACATCGATCTGGGACCAACGGTACATCGTCAACAGATCGGCGATAGGCCAACGAGCGAATCCACATGCACCTGGGCGGGAGTGGCTATCGGGCCCCTATCGGCGATGCGTGATCGATTGGGGTCGATGCCTCCCCCCCCTGAGCCCATCCCCCCCCGAGCGCTGCCTGCCCCAGGCTTCCAGGCCGTCCTACCCTCCGAGCACCGCGCCGCGCGCGGGGGCGTGTCCTCCAGCTGCAGGCGGCACAAGGGCCATACGGCACGGGCGGGCGGGAATGCGGCCATCAGGGCCGGGAGCAAGGAGCCACGGCACCAACACTGCTACGGCCGTCGCAGGGGGGGCAGGAGTAGAGGGCCCTCCTGGCAGTTGTGGCGTCGCTGCTTTTCGGGCCCCGCTGGAGAAATGGGGGACGTGGTAAGTGGGGGAGGAGGGGGGGCCACGCACCTGGGGATTTTCGGGGGCGCGCAAACATGGATTAGCGATCCACGGATTTGGCGCGCGGTCGCCAAATCCATGGATCGGGGGAGGTGCCCTCCCCAAAATGCGGCCGGTCCCGCCTCGTTCGGCGGCGGAACCCTGCGATTTCCAAAGCAAACGGGGCCCGCCGCTGATCCACGCCGCCTTGATCCATGTTTGCGACTGCCTGAGGATAGGGGTCGGCTAAACGGTGCCCAGAGGCTCCCCCGAGCTGCCACACAAGCAGGGGCCCCCCGCCGCCCCGCGCCGTGGGGGGGGGCTCCAGCGCAACCGCGCCGCGGCGTGGAGGCCGCGGGGCCCTGCCGCGAGAGGCGCATGGGCAGCCCAACGGCGGCGGAGGCGCGGCTCCTCTCCCCGACGCTGCACAGTTTCCCCCAGGCCCGTAGGCGACCCGAGGAGGAGGGAGGAGGAGGAGGGGGAGGAGGAGGGCGAGGAGGAGGAGGAGGAGGAGGAGGAGGACGGGTCGCCTAAGCCCTTCGGAGAAACCCTCCACCCGACGCTGGTGGTGCTGGTGCTGCGCCTCCTTCCTCCGATCGCGAGGGGCGCTTCCGCGCTGAGCTGCCAAGCGGCCGAGGTGTGCCCGCACCCTCGCCGAGCGTGCCCTGGCGGCCGACGGGGCCAGGCGCGCGCTCGCCCTCCCCACAAGATCTGGCCCCATCTCCGATGCTTGCCAGCCAGGAACAGATCCCTATCCGTATGACTGGCATCGTCTCATCTCGATGGTGAGCGCTTTTTAAAAATTCGCGTTTCGACATTAGGCGGCAAGGGGGGGGAAGGGGGGTCTGGCTCCAGGCCTCTGCTTAGTGCGACTGTCTCCAAGACAGGCGCCAAGAAACAGCCAAGATCTACTCCATAAGGGGGGGGGAGGGGGGGGCGCCCGCCCCGGCAAAACAATTAATAAAACAACGATCACATGCCAATCTTAAGGATTCCCTCCGTTTCTGAGGGCGCACCCCTTACGTCATTAACTGCCTGTTGGTGTGTGTGTGTGTGTGTGAACCTTAGGGGCAGCCTGGTCAGGCGCGCTGGGAGCACCGTGCGGTCATTGCAGGGTGAGGCGGCCAGAAAGCCGATGAGCTACGTGCGGGCACGGGCCATGGCCAGGCGCACCCGGGGTCGGAAAGGAAAGAGCGGCGGGCGCAAGAATCGAGACCAACAAAAATCTTACAACGGACGGCGGAATGCCGATTGGCGACCGTAGCATTCGCTGCCCCAACCCCTAGGCAGGGAGGACGGCCTCGAATGCCCTCGAAATGGTGATCTCATCACGCCCTCATCTGACAAGGTAACGCAGCCACGGACGCACGGCCCAGCCGCACCGATCCATGGGCCTCCAGAGCCAAAGTTGCGACGCCACTTCTTGGGCCTGTACCCAGATGCACGAGAAACTCCAGAGGCAGACCCATGTAGTCACCTAGGCATCTAGCCTCCTCCGAACCCAAAGTGGACCTCACCCCACAATTTTGACAAGGCGAAAAGAGCGGACAAGGTCCGCAATAACAGGACGATTTGCGGGTATCCGAGAGCCTTCCCGACTATTAGAGAGAACAATACTTCCTGGCCAGGTTTCCAGACAAACGCACGCGGTAAATACTCAGGTAGCAATTCGGGAACACTCCCACGAATCGGTGCTTCCGGAGTGGCCATTCAAAGCCGGCTGGCGCATTTGTTCGGTGTAAGGGGAGCGCAGAAGGGGAAGCGACGAGGAAGGTGGACAAAAAAACGCGGTGCAAGAGGAGCAGGATGATCGATGAACTGGGCACACACGCGATTTGCATTCAAACTTGGGGCCGTCTAAACACGTCAGGGAGAAGAGATGCTGAGATGCATGGGACGGATGAGAATGGTCAAGTGTGGCTCGCCCGTGCCCCAAGTATTGGAACAACACGACAAACACGAGCCATACACAAACAATGGGCACACGCATACGACAAACCTCGCCCGTGTTACTCGGACGCACGGTGTGTAGCGTGTGTGTATATACATATATATGTATATACATATACATAAGTGGGTTGCGTTCCCTTCGGGCTCGCCACATGCATCATAGCTGCATCCGCCCTGAGGTACACAAGGGCCACCAACGTCCTGCACGGCCGCGGTCCCCACGGCACACCTCGCCTGTGTTAGGCAAACGCACGTTGCGTGTATGCTGCGTTCCCCGCAAGTTTGCCGCGTGCATCGTAGCTGCATCCGACACACAGGGCCACCAGCATTCGCACGGCCGCGGTCTGGCACCTCAACAGCGGTCTCGATCACGCAGCGGGAACGGAAAACGATCGATCGTTGGAAAAGCTACTACCCTTTTGTCCCTCTTGGCCCTGCCTGGGTGCGACTGAAGAAGGAAAAAACGAAAAACAATTACTCCGACGGTGGGACCCCGCATGAGAGTCCTCTCGGCCAAATCTGGAAATGACCCCCTCACCGTCGTCCTCGCGATTAGGGAGGCGCCAATACTGTCTCCTCCGAGTCGTTGTCCTTTTCGCCCTGGTGCAAGTCCTCCCCCCGCTCCCTGCGTTGACCCATCCTCGCCTTCTATTTGTTTCGCTCCCCGTCACCTCCTGGCCCTTCCAACTGCATGAGCGCGCGTGTCGATGTTCCACGGTGCCGTCGCCGCCTCGGCCAGCACGGGCGCAATCTCTAACTGATACATTGCGCCGCAGCCGTTGGGACAACCCTGCGGGCCAGGCCGTCGGAACAACCTTGCGAACCGCTGGTAGGGACAACCCCGCGGGTTTTGGACGGCGCGCCGCCGCGCTCAGGCGGGGGGCGAAACCAAGTTCTGCCGCGAGCTGCCCCGCACCTGCCATAAAGTTTTCCGCCCCGACGTCGGACTCCAGGAACGCCTTCCGCAAGGACGTCGTCGTCGTCGCAATTCACTCACAGACGAGGCTCCCGCCTGATCGGGCACGCGGGCCCATGAGAGTAACAAATTCGGCGACGACCAGCTCCGACGAGGCTGCCCGCAATCCACACAAAGAAGAGACTCCCGCCTCATACTTTCCCAATACATCGGCGCTCCGAAAGTTTATTCCGATTTGAAAGGCACGGCGCCGCGCGAATGCAGCGCAAACGCAACGCTGGAAGGGCGCGACAATGCATGCCCCCTTGACACGCGGGAGCAGCCGCGCCCCCGCGCGAATCCGATCCCGCGCGGGGCGCGCTCCCGTTGACAATGGCTCACCCGGGGCACAGTTTCTTGCGCAGGAAGTCCTGAGCGGTCTGCCCATCGGCGGCCCCTTAGGACGAGGCCCGGACCCCCCGAGAAACTGTTTTTCCATAGGAAGTTCTAGGCGGTTTGCCCATGCTCGGTTTCGTCGGAGCGGGCCCAGAGACCTCGAGAACGATGATTTTGCAAGGAGTCCTAGGCGGTTTCACATTTTCGGGTCGTTCGAACCGGACCCGAATCATTTTGGGCACAAATCTTATGGGATTTGGCCACTTTCAGGTCGGCCGATACACTTTCGGGTCGGAGCATGACCGACCCCGGAAGCTTCTTTCGAGGAGGTCCTATGCCGTTTGCTCATTTTCGGGTCAGTACACCGTTTGGGATTTAAAATTTAAATTGGGAAGGAGAACGCGATACCGCGACCCCGGGCGGGGGCTAGGCTCTGCCCTTGCATTGTACGGGGCTCCTCCGGCCAATCGGGGCGTTGGGCTGCCCATCGGCGCGCCGACTCTGCCCTCGCGACATCGCCACCATCCGCCCTCGGGCCCCGCGAAACTTGTCCCGCGCGCGCCACCCCAGATGGCCGCAGCCGGCGCCGTGGCGAAATTGGGGGAACTTTCGGACCGGCGCAGTAGTCAGACCTCAGCGACCCGAAAGTGAAGACAGTTACACGGTTTCGATGATCCGCTCAAATTTCTCACATGAGCTGCGGGCCCCATAGGGAAGGGGCTCCAATTCACTCACAGACGAGGCTCCCGCCTTATACTTCCTCCTCTCTCAAGCCTGAAGAACTCAAAAGTGAAAACAATTACAAGTTTCTGATTGCCCGCCCGGATTACCAACATGAAGTGCGGGCCGCATAGGGAGGGGGGGCCCGCCGGAGACTTCCTCGCAATGCACTCACAGACGAGGCATCCGCCAGGTACCTTTTCCATATTCAGGCCTAAGGGCCCAAACATGAAGACAATTCCAAGGTTTCGATAACCCGCTCGGATTACCAACATGAAGCGCGGGCCCCATCAGGAGGAGGCTCCCGCCTGAGACTTCCTCGCAATTCACTCAAAGACGAGGCTCCCACCTAATACTTCCTCAAGCGTGGGTGTAAGTGAGCGGGTGAGTGAATGAGTGGGTCAGTGACTCAGGATGATGATGATGGTGGTGATGATGATGAATGAAGGAATTTGTGGGTAGGTGGGTGACTGAGTGTGCGAGTGAGTGATGATGATGATGATGATGCTGATGCTGATGCTAATGCTGATGCTGATGCTGATGCTGATGATGATGATGATGATGATGATGATGATGATGATGATGAGTGTGAATGAGTGAGTGTGCGAGTGATGACGGCGGGGGTGATGATAGCGTGCGTGAGTGGGTGGGTGGGTGAGTGGGTGAGTGAGAGTGATCATGGCGCGTGAGTGATTGGGTGAGTGCGCGAAGGGAGAATAGAGAGAGAGAGATAGAACAAAAAAAAGAAAGGGGGGGAGGAGGAGGAGAGGTCCTGCGCGGAGGTGTGCAAGAAAACAAGAAACCCACATTGGATGTGGGGAAGGAAAGAAATCCTCACACAAATCAGCACGCGGCGCCTAAAGATCGTACTCAACAGAGCTCCACTCTCTGAGACTGCTTGGGGCCATCACGTGTGACCAGTCCAGTTGCTACATGCTGTGTGTGAGAGGGAGGTTGTGCGCGTTAGGTCTCGCCTCCTCTCCCTCAGGGGTCCAGAGCAAACGATCTTTCAAAAGAGAAAGAGACAGAGAGAGAGAGGCAGAGAGCGAGAGCGATAACAACAGCACAAGGGAGATGTAGCGAAAGAGAACACACGAAACACGAAACTAACAGACAATAGCAGAAAGAGAGAGGGCGATATATGAGAGGGATACACATAGCTCTATATATATATATATATATACACATGCACATACGGATACATTCATATGTCTATATATATATATACACATGCACATACGCAGTGAGATGAAGGAATATGCCTATATATATAGAGAGAGAGAGAGAGAGAAATAACCAACAATAATAAACAAACAAGAGACAGACAGACAGACAGGCAGACAAACAGACAGACAGACGGACAGACAGGCAGACCGAGGGATGGAGAGCGAAGGAAAGAGAGAGAGCATACTGCCTCCCCCCCACCCCCCCGTTCGCCGGTGACGACGCCGTGGAGGCCGTCGTCTTGGTCTGCCGGCTGCGCCTCCGCTTCCCTCGGGTTTTCTCCGCTCCCCCGGTCATCTCTCCTGCTTTTTGGCTCTCCTCCTGGCCTCCTGCTGCCCCATCCGTCTCACTCCCTCCCTCCTTGTTCCTCCTCCCTCCTCCCTACCCCTCCGCTCTGCAGCGTCCTCCCCTTCCCCCCCCTCCCTCCGCCTTCGCCCCACGCACGCCTGCCTCCTCCAGCTTCCCCCCTTCCGTCCCGGCCCGTGTCCCTCCCTGTTCCGCTCCTCGCCTGCCTCCATCCACCCATCCTTTCTCCCTCCCGGGCCTCTTCCCTCCTCCTCCCTCCCTCCCTCCGCCCAACCTCCCCACCTCCCGCCGCCACCTCCTCCCACTTCCGAGTCCGTCACCGTGCGGCCAAGCACCGAACTGAGGGCCCCCGGGCCCCCGCCAGCCTCGATGTGCGGAGTGCTGCGCATGCTCGGTGAGGGGTCCAGGCCCAGAGGCCTCCCGGATGGGGTTGAAAGTATCGCGCCGTGTCGCCGACGCACCGCCGATGCAACTGGGATGCACATCAAGCCGCATCGCCGATGTGAATCGGCGATGCGGCGCAATCCTCCGACCCCATCTGCCCCAAACCCATCTGGGAAGCCGAGAGTAAACATATTCAAGGAGGGGCCCCTGCCCCACATCCCAGAAGCTCCCGAGGCCGCAGGAGAGGTCGCTGCACCCTCCGCGCGGACGCCGTCCTGCAGCCAGTGGCAGATAGGACTGCGCGGGTGCTTCCAAGGGGGGCGCAACAAACGGGGGGTGCAGGAACGTGCGCATCTCGTCCACCGTTGTGGCCCGCGGTGGCAGCCAATGGACCCCTTGGGGCCACAGTGCGGCCACCTTCCTGTAATCCTCAATGCCCCCACGTTTTTCTGCCCCCCACCGTATTGAGCAGGGACCGATCATTCCAGCATTGCCGTAATTAGGCCTACCGTGACATTCCCTTACAGCTATAAAGGAATGTCCGAATCACAGAGACAATGTGCTCATGACATAAGAGCGGCGTGTGTACCAATCATGGCTCAGCCAGAAAAATTACAAGGGCACTTCTTGCAAGTCGCAAGATGTTCTCCGAGTATGATTTGGTTCAGGACGCTACGCCAGTGCTTCACCGTTGCCGTCCGCCCGACCTCCGCTGAGTGCCTCTCGCGCAACCCGCCGGGCAGGTATCGAGACCCCGCCTCCTCACTGCAATCAGGGCGGCGCCATGCCCGCAGCGACGCGGCCAGGCGGCTCAGAACGACAGGGCCTGACCAAGAGCACGCTGTACAGGCTACGAGGGAAATCCTGGAGGCCTCGCGCGGCAACTTGAGACGGTAAGCCTTCGGGTTGCGCACAGGCAGCCCCCCGAGGTAGTCCCAGCTGGCCTCAACAGGGCGCCCCGAGTAGTCCCAGCTGGCCTGACCAGGCCCCCAGAAAAACTCTGGGGCGGTCTCAACGCCCTGGCACCGCCTCCAGCGGCACCCCTGGGGCACTCCGCGCCATAGGATTGAGGTGTTGAGACCGCCGCGGACTACTCGGGGGGCCTGTTGAAGCCGGCTCGGACTGATCGTGGGCCTTTTGAGGCCAACCAGGGCTTCCTGGGGGGGCTGTCTGTGCATAACCCGAAGCCTTACCAACTTGAGACCCAATCCACCTTGGATCCACGTCGGATTTACGCTGTAATTGTGTCGGAATCTCGACGCGCGAGCGTTGTCCCACATCTCACAACTGTGCGCCGCGCGAGGCCTCCAGGATTTACTTATAGCACAGGGTGTGCCAGGAAGGCAAGCTCTTCAATTTCGGGGTGACGGAACTGGGGAACCTTGTGTTACTGAAATCAAGACATCGCATGTCTAAGAATGACTTGGACGCCCGAAATGGATTCGAAACAAACGGGTACGATGCCAACCAACAAATGTTGTCTAAACCGGCAGCGGCCGCTACTGGGCATGCGACCTTTCGAATCAACTCGAAAATGAATAACGTCCGCGGCGGCACCGACAACGATTTCTATCAACATGGGAACTGCTGTCGGTCGTCATCCCATGGTTTTTCCGGAGCATTTTCGATCGTACCGAGCGGAAAACAGTATTCACCCGAAGCGCAGCGAACGCCATGGCCAGAGAGGCCGCTCGGAGCAACCACGCCAGAAACCCGTCTCGCGCAAGGTTCACCGCGCCCCGGATGGAACATAGGACCAGCAGAGATACAAGCGACCAGCAGAGATACAAGCGGCCCGACGATGGCATGTCGGGGTGCAACGCCATGATGCGTCCGCGCTGCGTGCCTGAGACGCTGTCCATGCATACCATGAGGTCCAGGCAACAAGCAAACATCACTGAATCCCAACTCTGAGCTCCCCGAACACACGCCTCATGTGCATCAATGGCCCCCCACAAGATGCCCGCAGGCGAACTCTGGCTCTGGCTCCAGCTCTGGCTGCCCAGGCGGGGCAAATCGACTGGAACGGAACGTGGCGCGCTCCAACGCACGGTGTCCCACTACTGCCCCTCAGCTTAGAGGACCTCCCAGGTGGGGTCCGAGTATATGGGGTCGGAGGATCGCGCTGCATCACCGATGCATCGGTCACGTCGACGCTGCATCGGCGACGTCGGCGTGAAGCAAATCGGGCCCCACATCGAGCCGCGTCGGCGATGCATCGGCGATGCGTCGCATTTCTCCGACCCCAATTACTCGGACCCCATGTAGGAGGCCGAGATAGCTACGCCAGCTGGGCTGCACCACTGTCGGGGGCGCGCAAACATGGATGAACGATCCATGGATTTGGCGCGCGGCCGCCAAATCCGTGGATCGGGGGAGGTGCCCTCCCCAAAATGCGGCCGGTGCCGCCTCGCTCGGCGGCGGAATTCCGCGACTCCCCATAGGAACGGGACCCGTCGCTCAGCCACGCCCCCCTTGAGCCGTGTTTGCGACCGCCTGAACTCGGCAGTGCCGTCGCCGCCCCCGCCCCCGCGGCGTGCCGGCTGTATAAGCCTGGGGAGGCGAGGCGGGGGAGCGGAGGCGGCTGCCTCCGTGCCCCCCCCCCCCCCCCGGCACGACAAGGCCAGCACAGGGGCCCTGGGACACACAAATAAATGCACGCAAATAACAGGCTTCCCCATATTTTCCCATATTACCTAACAGCGAAGACTGATAGGTTTCTAATGGGAAAAAAAAAAAAAAACAGCAGATGACTCCACAGGGGGGTCTGGGCGGGTGCCGGACAGGGTGCCGCAGAAGTCGTTTTAAGCAAACAGTCACACACTTCGTGCTCTTCGACCTCCCAGAACTCCATTCCCAGGCCACATTCTGAATGCCCGGAGCCAACGGGCCACATTTTGAATGCCCGGAGCCAACTGTAGGCCACTTCGTGGTCTTCGAGTCCCCAGAACTCCATTCCCGGGCCACATTTTGAATGCCCGGAGCCAACTGTAGGCCACTTCGTGCTCTTCGAGTTCCCAGAACTCCATTCCCGGGCCACATTTTGAATGCCCGGAGCCAACTGTAGGCCACTTCGTGCTCTTCGAGTTCCCAGAACTCCATTCCCGGGCCACATTTTGAATGCCCGTAGCCAACTGTAGGCAACTTCGTGCTCTTCGACTTCCCAGAACTCCCATTCCTGGGCCACATTTTCAGCAGGGGCAAGAGCACGACGAGGAGGAGGACGAGCAAGACCAGGAGGACGAGGACGAGCAGGAGCAGGACGAGGAGCAGGAGGAGCAGGAGAAGAAGGACGAGCAGGAGGAGGAGGAGGACGAGCAGGAGGAGGAGGACGACCAGGAGGAGGAGGACGACCAGGAAGAGGAGGAGGAGGAGGAGGAGGAGGAGGGGAGGGGAGGGGGAGGACTACCAGGAGGAGGAGGAGGAGGAGGAGGAGGAGGAGGAGGAAGAGGAGGAGGAGGAGAGGAGGAGGAGGAGGAGGAGGACGAGGAGGAGGAGGGGGGGGGAGAGCACCAGGAGGAGGAGAACGAGGACCACCAGGAGGAGGAGGAGGAGGAGGAGGAGGAGGAGGAGGAGGAGGAGGAGGAGGAGAGAACACCAGGAGGAGGAGGACGAGCAAGACGAGGAGGACGAGAACGAGGACGACCAGGAAGAGGAAGAGGAGGAGGAGGAGGAGGAGGGGAGGGGGAGGACTACCAGGAGGAGGAGGAGGAGGAGGAGGAGGAGGACGAGGAGGAGGAGGAGGAGGAGGACGAGGAGGAGGAGGGGGGGGGAGAGCACCAGGAGGAGGAGAACGAGGATGCTGTTCGACCAAGAGATGCTCCTACACATGGCTGTTAGGTTGCTTTGCCGGGATAATTTTCTGGGTTCTTGTTCCCACCCGCTTCCCATATTTTCCAATTACCTAACAGCTTGTTCTGATAGGTTTCTAGTAGGGTCAAAAGAGAGCAGCAGAAGACTCCACAGGGGGGTCTGGGCGGGTGCCGGACAGGGTGCCGCAGAAGTCGTTTTAAGCTAACAATCACACACTTCGTGCTCTTCGACCTCCCAGAACTCCATTCCCGGGCCACATTCTGAATGCCCGGAGCCAACTGTAGGCCACTTCGTGGTCTTCGACTTCCCAGAACTCCATTCCCGGGCCACATTTTGAATGCCCGGAGCCAACTGTAGGCCACTTCGTGGTCTTCGAGTCCCCAGAACTCCATTCCCGGGCCACATTTTGAATGCCCGGAGCCAACTGTAGGCCACTTCGTGCTCTTCGAGTTCCCAGAACTCCATTCCCGGGCCACATTTTGAATGCCCGGAGCCAACTGTAGGCCACTTCGTGGTCTTCGAGTTCCCAGAACTCCATTCCCGGGCACACCCCGGAGCCAACTCCACTTCGTGGTCTTCGAGTTCCCAGAACTCCATTCCCGGGCCAGATTTTGAGCCCGGAGCCAACTGTAGGCCACTTCGTGTTCTTCAGAGTTCCCAGAACTCCATTCCCGGCAACATTTTGAATGCTGAGGCAGGCTGAGGCTGAGGCTGAGCAGGCTGATGCTGAGGCAGGCTGAGGCTGAGGCTGAGGCTGATGCAGGCTGAGGCTGAGGCAGCTGAGGCTGACGCCGAGGCTGAAGGCAGACTGAGGCTGAGGCTGAAGCAGGCTGAGGCTGAGGCTGAGGCAGGCTGAGGCTGAGGCAGGCTGAGGCTGAGGCTGAGGCAGGCTGAGGCTGAGGCTGTGACTGTGACTGCCGTTGCCACTGCGACTGTCATCGCGAATGCGACTACGACTGCGAGAACAGCACAATTCTACAACTGGATTCTCATCTGAATCTTAAGGGGAATGCTTCCAGATATGCTCCTACACATCGCTGTTAGGTTGCTTTGCCGGGATAATATTTTCTGGAGAATCGGCGATTAACTATGTCTGTGTGTTTTTGCTCCCTCCTGAACGTTGATCGTGGCAGAATGCCCAGTCCTGCCCAGGCGTCCTCTGGGCGGCCCGCCGCCTCCTCCGGGGCGCTCTCTCCGAGCACGGGCAAGGCAGGCCACCAGGGCCGCCAGGGTGGCCCACCTCCTCCTCCTCCCTCCTCCTCCTCCTCCTCCCTCCCCCCTCCTCCTCCCTCCCCCCTCCTCCTCCTCCTCCTCCTCCTCCTCCTCCTCCTCCTCCTCCTCCTCCTTCACCTCCCTCCTTCATCTCCTCCTCCTCCTCCTCCTCCTTCACCTCCCTCCTTCATCTCCTCCTCCTCCTCCTCCTCCTCCTCGCCCTCTCTGTGCAAAAGCGCCCCCAACTCACCCACGAGCCCGTCGCAAGCGCCCACTAGGCCACACGGCACCCCCGAGACGCTCTCCAGGAGGCCCTCGAGAAGCCCCAGCGCATGCTTTCTCATTGGGTGTGCAAAGCCTATCCCTCTCCGCGCTGTCGGTCCAAGAACGGCCCGCTTGCAGTCTCCGAAGGACCAAGGGGGCCTACCCCAAAGAGGGATCCCAATGAGCTGGCGCAGGAGGGCCCCAAGCGAGCCACAAAGCTGACACGAGAGGACCTCCAGAGGGACCCAAGACGACTGATAAGAAGGCCCAAGACGGCCCAAGAGGGCCCCAAGACGGCCGAAAGAAGGCCGCAAGAGAACTGCAGGACTGCACCACAGGGTCCGAGACAGCCCCTGAGACAGCTCCGATGATACCCACGATAGCTGCTCGGGAAGTGGAGACGAGACGTGTCACGCGTGACGGCCTTGCGGGCGGTGCTCGAAGAGGCGGCACACATTTGCTGCAGGCGCCTGGACAGGGAGGGGACGAGGAAGGGAACACGATAAGGGGGAGTGAAGGTGTCTGCCCCTGGGCCTTCCATCAGCTTGGCTGGCGCCCAGACTTTCAGAGACGCGTGCCCGTTGCGGCGATCGGCTTGCGATCCAGCGCAAGGATGACAGCGTAACCTGGAAGCGATCGTGCCCTCGTTGATACACTTTGTCTGTAGAGTGCTCGACATGTTGCCACGAGGCCCTAATGATTCCTTTTCGCATGAGCGATTCAAAAAGAGGCCCTGAGAGATAAGGACGTAAAGACGAGGGGCATCAAACACCGAAAATGCAGCTAGGGACCCATTCCTATCCTGTGGGCCCCAACCCTCAGGGCCGCACCTTTGAACTCCCGGTTATACCTTCGGGGACTTTCGCTTAGCGTTTCGCGGCGTTGGCCCCGGCCACACGCTATGCCCTGCAAGCGGGTGGCGTGTCGCTCCATCCCGGGGCGCGAGACTGGAAAGAACTCGCGACGCTGACGACTGGATACGGGGACGTGGATCTCGTTTCGTGCCGAAGCGTGGTGGGACAGAACCGGTGAAACGACACGCTAAACCACAACTCCTGACCTGGAGAACAAAACACGGCATAAACATAAACTGTCGACGGTCCGCGCGGATTTCTTGGATCTAAGCTGGACTCCCTTCACTGGCGCGCGGAGGCGCCGCCAGGGGGGCCCATCCCAGATCTGAGAAATCCGCGCGGACGGCCGACAGATTATCTGAATGCCGTTCCTTGTTCTGCGATGACCCTGCTCTTTGCGGAACTCTCCCACTTCTGTTTTGGCGCCCGAATTATCTGGGGTAACTCGGGTCAGGGTTAACTCGGGCTTGGATTCCCGAAAAAAACTAACCCGAAGTAGCCCTGACCCGAGATACCCCTGATGATTGGGGGCTCTAGACGCCCGAATTATCCAGGGTTGCTCGGGCCCTGGGTAACTCTGGTTCGGATTTCCGTAAAAAAAAAAAAACGATCCCGAGTTAGCCCTGACCCGAATTATCCCTGATGATTTGGTGCTCTGGACGCCCGAATCATCCGGGGTAACTCGGGCCCGGGGTAACTCGAGTTTGGACTCCCGAAAAACGAACCCGAGTTAGCCGACCCGAGATACCCCTGATGAGTCGGGGTTCTGGTCAGTGCGCTTCCACCCTCCTCCCCTCGCGCGGCCGCCCTCGTCTGTTTGTCCTTCCTCTTGCACGCCGGACAATTCGCCTTTCGGTTGTCCCGATCAGCCCCAACGCTGGTGTGGACTGCCTCTTCCTCGCCGCCGACGAAAAAAACGCTGTGCGATGACCACGACTGGGCTGAGCTGAGGCGCTCCACCTTCCACCGTGGAGGAGGAGGAGGAGGAGGAGGAGGAGGAGGAGGAGGAGGAGGAGGAGGAGGAGGAGAGGAGGAGGGGGAGGAGGAGGAGGAGGAGGAGGAGGAGGAGGAGGAGGAGGAGGAGGAGGAGGAGGAGGAGGAGGAGGAGGAGGAGGAGGAGGAGGGAGAAGGAGGAGGAGGAGGAGGAGGAGGAGGAGGAGGAGGGATGAGGAGGAGGAGGAGGAGGAGGAGGAGGGAGGAGGAGGAGGAGAAGGAGGAGGACGGGTCGCCTAAGCCCTTCGGAGAAACCCTCCACTTTGACCGTGGCCATGCGCCGAAACCCGCCGCGGGCGCGGCCAGCGCCTCCACGCAGATGTCGGTGCCGACGTCGTCGGCGGAGATCTGCCGCCGCGCGGGAGCGGCAGACACGTCGGTGGGGGCGGCGGGCCCCCTCCTCCTCCTCGCGGGGATTTTTGTCGGGAACTACTCTTAGGTCCCTCCTCCTCTGGAGAACGAAAAACGGTACATACATAAACTTTTGGAGCTGCGCGGGGATGTCTTGGATCGGCGCTGCTCCCCCCCCCCCCTCCAGAGGCGCTTCCGACGCCGCCCCTGGCGCGCTCCGCCCGCCAGGGAGGGAGCTTTCAGCGCCGATCCAAAAAATCCGCGCGGCTCCAAGAATTGATGCCCTGTTTTCTTACGCAATCCTCATCCTCTGTCTCCTCCCCTTCTCTCCATGATTTCCCCTCGCTAATCAACATGCGCGTTCCACCACTTGTAAAAAAACTACTCGCAAATTGCCTGAATCCACCGCTGGGGATCTACGATCCGTCACGTCGAGGTGAACCTGTGATGTCGAGTGTTCGGACGTTTGCGAGCAGGCGCTCTCAGAGTGTTGGATCGCGCTCGGTGAGCCAAAACCTCTCCTCGATCTGCTCGCCTGCTCGTGCACTTCATTGCTAAGACTTGGACGCCCGGAATGGGTACCGAAAAAGTGGGTACAGTGCGCATCAACAAATGCTGTCCCAAACTGACAGCGGCCGCTGTCGGGCAGGCGGCTTTCTGTCTTCAACGAACTAACGTCCGCGGCGGCGCGTGCCCATTCTTTCCAAACACCCCTTTCGTCGGGGATGGACAGAGCCCCTTTTGGTAAAAAGGTGGCCTAGTGAAAACGACCTCGGGCCCAACCTGGCGGGCGCAAGCCTGGAAAATGGCGGCCGCGGCGCCCTCTCGAGAACCGAACACGGACAGCTCACTGGTCGAAGTGTCGGGGTGGGGGCTCTGTCCACCCACCAATCTCGATCGTCCCGAGGTGGTCCTCGGCCCCTCCGCGCCCGGCGCCCCGCCGTCTCTGCCGGGCGCGGGCCGCGCCGGGAGCAACTCCCCCGCGGGGGCACCGACGTTGAGCAGGGACCGACCGTCCTGGCATTCCTATAGTCCTACCACGAAATGTCTTTAGAACCCAAAAATGCTCTAAGAACAAAAACAATGTTCTTAGAACATTAACCCGATGTGTCCAACCAAGACAGTCTCAACTAGAACTGTTCTAATAACATTTCGTGGGAATCACACCAGGTTCTTAGAACATCGTTTGGTAGGCCTATAGAAGGGCCAGGACGCTTCGCCACTGCTTGACAATTTCGATCGTCCCGAGATGGTCCTCGGCCCCTCCGCGCCGGCGCCCCGCCGTCTCTGCCGGGCGCGGGCCGCGCCGGGAGAACCTCAAGTCGGGCGTGTTCCCCTACAGGGGGATTGTCGACGAAAACGAAACAATACTCAAAAGATACTCCAAAATGGTCAAAACATAATCAAATAATAGTCCCTGGACTATTTTTGGACTATTTGGGAATATTCCTCCTGTAGGGGGACAGGCCCGACTTAAAGCTCCCCCGCGGGGGCACCTTCGCGAGGCCACACGTGCGGTGCTCCCCTGTGGCCGCGGCGGGGGCTCCCAGGGGCCGCCGCCGCGGCCCTCGGCCAGCGCGGGCGCGCGCGGAGGCGGCGTGGGCACCGAGGCCGAGGACGGCGCCGCTGGCTCCGCAGGGCGCGAAGCATACTCCAAATCCTTGATTGATCGACCCCCCCTCGAAAAAACCAGACCCCCCTCCAAATGCGACCTTCTCTTCCGGCCCCCCCCTCTTCAACGGGGCGCCTGAATAAATGGGACCCCCTAAGCTCCACTCCAAAGAAAGCGCCCAAATAAACCCGACCCCCCCAGTTACAAAAAAGGCGCCTTAAAAAACCGGACCCTGGGAACGATCAATAAGGGATATGGAGTAGAATAATAAAAACCACATGAACATAAACTTTTGGTGCTCCGCGCGGATTTCTTGGATCTGCGCCGGACCCCCCTCCCTGGCGCGCGGAGCGCGCCACGGGCGGCGCCGGAGGCGCCGCCAGGGGAGCCCCGCGCCGCCAGCATCAAAGTTAATGCTTATGTGTTTGCTTCTTCTTCGGCAGCAGGCCGAGGTAGGCACGGGGCGTGCTCTGCCGGCGCGGACGCGCGCGGAGGCGACGTGGGCACCGAGGTCGAGGATGGCGCCGCTGGCTCCGCAGGGCGCGAAGCAGACTCGAGGTGGGCATGGGGCGTGCGCTGTCGCCTCCTGATGGTGGACGGCGCTGAGGGAGTGGTGGCTCGTCCTGGTTCTCTGGGAGATACGCCCGAGCCAGACGGCCCTCTTTTTGTTGATGTACTTGGAGCCGACCCCTGTGCCTCGGCTTCCTCGGCATCCCCGTAGGATCCCGGGGAAGGGCGTCTTCTTGGCGCACGGCTTCGTCGCCATCGAGCGTGTTTGCTGTACGATGCTGAAGTTATCATCCCGTTCCTGTGCCGCCCAGCACGTGTTTGCAGTTTGCATGTTCCTCGAGAGGGGGGGTCCTAGTGTTGTCTGTGGCTGAGGGTTTATTGGTATTTTCTATGGCTTCCTATCGAGGGCGATCACAGTGGTGGTTATTGGTCATGATGTTGTGTGTTGCAGTTGCGGTATCGTGTGTCTTGCTTTTCCCCGTCGGCGCCCCCGAACTCGCGGTGCCCCTGATCGTGGTCCCCGTCGTGCTGGACACGGCAGGTGCACTCAGGCCCCAGCCGGCCCTACCCACTAAATAGGAGTATGACTGGGTGATTGCCACTAATAACACATAATTCTTGATGTTTGAGCAGGGACCGACCGTCCTGGGATTCCTATAGCCCTACCACGAAATGTTCTTAGAACCCCAAAATGTTCTAATAATAAAAACAGCGTTCTTAGAACATTAACCCGATGTGATAAAACATAACAATCTCAACCAGAAATGTTCTATAGGCAAGCCAGGACGCTTCGCCACTGCTTGCCATGTGATCCCTGAAACGTGAGAAGTGCTGCCCCCGGGATCCCTCCACGTCGAACTCGAAGCGGACGAGACGCGTCGACGACAGTGAAGCGCGGTCTTTCGGCGCGAGCCGCTGCTCATCCAGGGTCATGCGACGTTGCTGAGTCGACCCTTTGTTTTTTACAACGGGCTGACATATGTGTACCCAACCAAACGAGGACGCGCTCGATGGACACCGCTTGGGAAAGATGCGAACCATGCGGAGTGACGAACGAACACTGCCCAACGATTAAGAACCCCTCGTGAGACCCATGTCAACACCCTGGCAATGCAATACGTGCAAACTCTGCCTGGACGGTTTGAGAAGTGTGCAGACCAATGCCAAGACCATCGAATCCAGGATGCCCAGACACTGGGGAACATCTGGCTAGAAAGAATCACTTGAAATCGAAGTAGCCGTACGATCAGGGACAATGTGACTGCACCCCTGGGGTCTGCGAAAGCGGAAAACAATATTTGAATGAACGTCGCCAACGACACTGCCAAATGGCTACATCTGCCCGCATGTGCTGACAATGGTACTGCCTCTCATTGGAATAACGAAAACCACGCCAACACAACAAGACATTCTCCCAACGGGAAACCGAACCACTTCCCCGCCAGGCTGTCAATTTCCTCACGCAGCCGGTGGTCCCATGTAAGACATTATCAGCACCGATGTCCGCACAACCTTGAGACACGCATTCTGAATCGTACTGGAATGTTGCCGCATCCATGATGCAAGCATACCTCGGTCATTCGCAAAGGTAGCCGTACAAACAGCTGTACTGCTGAAAGTTCTAATATAGTTACCATCATCAGCAGTGCGATCCCACTTCCAAAACAACTGGCAGCATCCAGCCCAACTGCAACAACACCCAGCACAAACACACGCGCATTCACTCACACGACCATCTTCGGGAACATGTCAAGTTACTACTGTTCCACCTACAACCACCACCCAACCTCCAGCCACGGACAACCATCACCAACACAACTCACTGTTCCTCCGTGCTCATCTTTTGCAACGCCATTCATGAGCCTGGTATCGCTCGTCCTGTATCTCTCGTCATATATCTGTCACTCTCGTTATCCAAATCGTTATTTCTCGCTCTCTCTATCTCCATCCCTCTCTCCTGAACGCCCTGATGTACGCCTACCGTATGCATCTTATGATGGTCCTGCTCATGCGTCCCTTTTGGTTTGTTATGGAAGAGCGGATGCGTCGCAAGCCAACTGAGCGCCAACGAACCACCCAATGAAATCCGACCATATACACACATATATATATATATACATACACATATATATATATATATATGTGTACATAGGCATAGATACATACATATGTACACATATACATAGGTGTACGTGTTCGCTGCTGTCAATCAACCAGTCAGGCAGTCAGCAGTGCGGCCCTGGCGATATCAGAGTCAATCAATCAGACAAGTTCCCCCCCTGGGATTATCTGTTACCTCCTCCCCGTGGATCTGCAAGACTCGATGAAACCAGCACTGCAAGATTCGAGCCATCTGGGCCCAGCCCAGTTCGTCTTCATTCGTGCGTTTGCCTCCGAGAACGGCGACCCTCCTCCCTCTCCTTATCTTCCCATTTATCCTCCCATTCATTCAGGCATCTTCTTTTCTGCGTAAGCCACCTTCACCTCCTCCTCCTACTCCACGACATTATCCCCAACATTCACCTACTCATTATCATCCCTTTCCTACTTTCTCCTCCTCCCCCCCTCCGCCGTCTTCTTTGTTTTCTGCTCCAACTCATGTTTCTGCTTTCCCGCTAATCCTTGCAAACCGTTATCCGTTTGAATCCCCCTTCGTCGCAACAATGGGGCATGTCGGTAAGGCCGGCGGGAAATTCCGATTGAGACCTTCCATCACTTTAGGACTATAAGCTGTGTATCGACTTCAACCAACACCATCAGCTTCGTGCATGCTTCGTTTAGCACGGCTCTCGCCTTGGCCCCGCGCATAGTCGTCTGTTAACTTTTCAACCGTGGCACACTTGGATAGCGGGTTGATTCCAAACTGCGGCACGCGCCTCAGCGCCGCGCAAATTTGCCTTCACAGATGTAGCTCTCGCTGTAGCGTCGTGAGAACAACCTTTTCTGAACTCAGACGCTGGGGGCCTCGGAATGGCGGCGCCACGGAGCGCACTGATAGGAGACGAGGGGGCCATGACATCTGAGAGAAGCCATTGCCACGGTCATGATACCCCCACTCACACACTTGCTTTCTCAGCGCGACGGGGCCTATCGGCACGGTGAGGAAACGACAGACGACGGCCAGGAGCACGGGGGAAAACTCGCAGGGGCGACAGCAGCGGCCGGCGGCACGCTGCCTAACCGCCGCCCTGCGTAGCGCGTCGGCGCGGCGAACATTTGCCCGCGCCGGGGCACGCCGCCAGGCGATCCCGCAGGGCCGCCTGCCACACACGCACACACACACACAAACACACAAACACACACACAAACGCACGCACTCACATACACACGCACACACACACAAACACACACGCACGCACGCACGCACGCACGCACGCAAGCACACACATACACACACGGACGCACGAACGGCCGCACGCACGCACGCACGCATGCAGGCACGCAGGCACGCAGGCACGCAGGCACGCAGGCACGCACACGCACACAGACAAACACACACACACAAACACACACACACACACACACGCACACACGCACACACACACACACACTCACACACAACACACACGCACACGCATACACACACACACACACACACGCGCACACACACGCGCGCGCACAACGTCCTTACAATACACTCTTGGACGCGGCCAGACATCAGGGGTCCCACTCCCAGTTCCTGCCCACCCTCCTCTCTTGGACGTCACCAGACATCTCCCCTCCCCTGGCCTCCCCCTCCCCCCCCCGCGCCCGCCCCAAACGCGTTGGCACGGGCGTGCGTGCTGGACGCCGGCGGCGCTCGGAGGGGCAAGAGCCGGGCGGGGGGGAGCCACGGCAGCGCCAGGTGCCGCTCCGCCGCAGAAGCACCCGCCAGCGCACGGCCGCGGAAGGGCCCCCGGGCCTCCGGGCCAACACGGCGGAGCAGTGCGCGGGCGGCCTCCCAGCGGCGGCGCGCCAGGGATTCTCACCCTGACCCATCCCGAGGCGCCAGCGGCGGTCGGAGAAGAGAGTCGGGTCGGGCGAAAGGGGGGGATATGGGGGGTTTGAGAATCAGCTCACGTAGCTGATTTTCCCGGCGCCTCCCAGCGCCGGGGGCGGCCATGTATCCAGGAATTGGCCCCTCGTCGGGGCCGAAACCAGCTGCATGCAGCAGATTTCGTACCCCCCCCTTTCCCAATCCCCCCCTTTCGTCCGGCCCAAGCCAAGGGATTCTCTCCCTGCCCCATCCCGAGGCGCCGGCGGCGGTCGGAGAAGAGGGGCGAGAGCGGGCAAAGAGATCTGGCCGAGATCAGCGCGCGCTGCACCGACAGGATAGCACGGGTGGCAGAGCCCAGCGCTTCCCCAGACTAGGGAGCGACCCTATAAGTTAGGTCGGGCATGTCCTCCTACAGGCGGAATTGGACGAAACATGAGAAACAGTACAACAACTACAAACATATAGCCAACACATAACAACCCAAATGCCCCCCTGACTATTGTCTGACTATCTTTGAATATTCCTCCTGTAGAGGGACATGCCCGACTTAACCCTATAGGCAGGAGAGAGGCCTCCCCTCCTCCCCCTCCTCCCCCTCCTCCCCCTCCTCCCTTCTCCCCCGTCCTACTTGTGGCAGTGGTGGTGGAGGACTGGCCGTCTACGGTTGGCAGGGTACCCCCCATCGCTGCACGAGGGAGCGACCCTATAGGCAAGAGACAGGCCTCTGGTGCGCGGCTCTGCGCTCAAGAACTTCTGCCTGGCGTGTCGCGGCGGCGGTCCCAGCGACACGCCGTGCCCTGCTAGCGGATGGCGCGTCGCTCCGCTCCGAGGGGCAGGATGCCGGGAGATGCCCGGACGTCGACGCCTCGGGACGCGGAAGCGAATGACGTGTCGCGCCGAAGCGTGGTGGGCCAGAACCGGCGGAGGGACGCGCGGTCCAAAAATGCCCGACCGGGGGGGGGGGGGGGCGCGGCGGGGCCGAAACCAGGCGTGCAGGCCGCTGCTTTCGCATCTCGTTCAGCGACAGGGGGGTCACCGTGGGCTCTGGAGAGAGGTCACTATTGCGTGTACTCGGGAATCGACGGGCCATTTCTTCCTGCGCTTGCGTTGGCGTCGAGTCGCCTGCACGCTGCAGGCAAGTTGCCAGCAACACGTGCTTCTGGCGCTTCTACTGCCAGCGAGTTGCCAGGCTAGCCCACGCACTCTGTCCTCGTTCCTCATTCATCCTCCACCACCTCCACCTCCCTCCCCCTCGCCCTCGTCTTCCCGCATTGCCTGACCTCCCTCTTTCTCGCTTCGCCTCGTTTCCCGTGCGGACCTGGTACATGTTGGACGTCACTCCAGGGATGTCCACTGGCAGGTCCCCGACCTTGCGCTTCCATTTACACCTGCACCAGTGCACTGCGCTCAGTAAGAGGGATCAAGGAAGCTGAATTGCTCCTCCTCCGCCTCACCCTCCCCTGTCCCTCACATTTCTCCTCACCCTTCCTTCCTCCCCCACATCCTCATCCTCCAACTGAACTGTCTTTCGCGGACTGCTTTCCTCTCCGATACCTATCTTGCCTTCGTAACGGGCTCGAGCGATATTTCCGTGAGACTGCGTCTGTCAGCCAGTGGGGACGGAGCGGGAGGGGAAGAGGAGACGAAGAGGAAGGCAAAGAAATCTGGGGCAGGACACAGGAGGATGAGGGGAAGGGAAGCCAGACAATGAACGCGATGTTGAGAGAGGGCGGAGAGAAGAGGCGGCCGAGAGCAGGCGCCCCTTCAATTAAACGACGAGCCTGTGACTTCGAGAAGCCTTGGAGGCGGCCAGGGTGTCTCCGAACAACCAATCCGGGGGGGGGGGATTAGACCGCATCCGCCCCAGATCGGTCCCCGGATCCCTCCCAAAGGTCCATCTGATGTGGTGTTTCACCCGGGATCCGTCTTCCACGGTCCCGGGGCCCGAGAGCGGCCCCCAAAGGCCGAACAAGGCAAGCGCCTGACCCCGGCCGAACAGCTTCGGACCTGCCCGCCCCTTCTGCTGGCTGGAACCAGTGCCGCGCCACCGCAGAAACCCAGACGGCTCCACGAGAAGCCCCTCCTCCTCCTCCTCCTCCTCCTCCTCCTCCTCCTCCTCCTCCTCCTCCTCCTCCTCCACGGCGCAGCGGCCTTGTCTAAAGACAGGCCTGTCGCAACAGCTCTTGAAACCCCTGCAGGGTGCCTCGCCACGGTGGCACGCTCGCGCGGCAGCCCTGCAGCGAGTGCCAGGGCAGGACCAACTCCCGCCGCCTAGAATTCGCAAAGCTGCTGACGTGCCCACGGCCGCCAGCAGCGTGACGGATACGCCATGAAACGATACCCTGGCTGGGATTCCTCTGCTGCTGGGATTCCTCTGCGGAGTGCGGGTGTCGCGGCTCTGGCCGCGTCACCCGCACTCCGCTCAAACACTTCCAGACCCCAGCATGCCAGAAGTTCTCTGATAAATAAGCGCTCCACCTTCAGCTAACCCCCGTGAGTCATCCGATGAACATGAGACAAATGGCAACCGTCCGCCGCCGCGCCACTGCCGACGAGCATCGCAAGTTCAAAGGTTAGGAGCGAGGGAGGGACAAGAGGAGAGGGGGCCAGGGCGCGTCGCGGAGATCCCCTGCGGCCCAGACGGCCAGATAAAGTCCCTCAAAACACAGCGACGACCACAGGGGGGAAAGAGGGAGGGAGATTAACGACACGCCGCAGCGGCGGTGGCGTGCACATTGATGAAGTACGCCCACATTTCTATCAGCCCGACGGTCAAAAGCGGAAGCGACAAGAGAGAAGATAAGCAAACTAGCTCCTGAACAGTGACAGGGGGACAAGAGTTTCCGCACGGCCCTATGACAAAAAAACAAGAAAAAACATTAAGAGAGGAGGAAAGAACGGGGCGCGGGCAAGGAAACCAGGATGGACGCCAGGTCACAGCCAAGAGCCAGCTGGCGGCCAAACACAAACACACACGATTAGCACAAGCACTCACATGCGGAATAAAAGAGCATGAATGAACGCGTGTATTGAAGAACGACCGCGGCGCCACGAAGCCACTGGAAGCGTCCGCCCCCGAGGAACGGAGGAGCAGGGGCAGTTATCCGAAAGGCGGGCACCCGAGCTTGGCACATGGCCCGCTGTAACAGAGGATGCTGATGTCCGCGCTGGTGCATCTGGTGGTGCCGATTCTGGCGATGTCCGAACCAACTGGGGCGCTGTCGTTGGAGCAAGTTCTGGTGCTGGTGCCGGTGATGATGTCATTGTCGGTGTCGATCCTCCTTGAAAGACGCCTCTGTGTGAGAACGCAATGCCAGGTCCCACAACAAACTCCTGCCTGCAGGGGCCGTCAGCCGTTGAGCCCCCGCGTGCGTGGCCAACGCAACTCTCGTGGAAAGCTTCGTCTTGTCCATTTGCTTGTGACCGAGGACGCGTCTCCGGCGGACGGCCAATTGTTGTGCGATCACGTCCTGGTCAGTGTAAAAGTTTCCGCTGGCGTCCTCCAGGCAATGTATACATTTTTTCGGTTCGTCGTGATAGCCAGGCCAGTCGCCGATGTACGGAGATCTGCTGCACACAGCGGCGTCGTTCGTCCAATCCTCACCACACTGGCGCCTGCTGTACCAATCGCATGCGGCGACATGGAAATCGCAGAAGCGGTTGCCAATGCCACCTTGGTCAACAACTCGTTCGGAAATCGGCGCGTAATGTTCTGGGGAAACGACAATATCTGCTTCAGGTAACCAGAGATAATCGAAAAGACTGTCGGAGTTGCGGTCCAATGTTCGAGGAAAGCCCGCCTTCGCTGGACAATAGAGGTTGAGCCAAATTCTTTGTGGATCGTCATGAGCGATGTCAATGGGGTACCAAGTGGCGGACGGCGGCATTGGGGACGAGCTGAATACCAGTGACCATCCTGATGCGGCTGAGGAGCGGGACTGGAGAGATAGCTTCGCGGTGCCTAGCGAACTTTGAGAGCTGGCCCAACCCTGTCGTACTTTCCAGGCAGCGGGGGTGCAGTCGAGATTGGAACGGGTCTACTCCCATCATCACGCGGCAGACTACTCCCAATCTGGGTGACGGCGTGGCCTTCACCCCGCCCATATGAAACTGGCCAGGTGGTGTCCGATAATAACCGCCCGTGGCTTTCGGCCATCGCCGGCCAGATGCGCAACAACGAACGCCGAATCTCCACAGCAAATTCATTTAACATTCTGATTTCGCACGCCGGGTCTCCAGGACACCACGGCGATATCAAACTGCAGGCGCGGGACGGAGTCGCGCTTCGTCCGATGAACAGGCTGCGGGCTCTCAAGCAGGCGGTGTACAGAGGCGGTGCGCATGTGGCGAACAACCCTGGCGTGCCAGAAGGGAACCAGCGTGCCGAATGCTGAAGGCCGCCCACGCTCCTCGCCCACGCTCCTCATTTAACGTCAACCGCACTTTGAAAGCAGATCTGGGGCGCCTTTCTGTCCTTGACATCTGTCGCCTGGCTGTCGCTTACCCCTCGTGGGTGAAGGAGGGCGAGGCGGGATCGAGTTCACCTTTGCCCGACTACTTTCGATTCGCAAAGCAATTGCCGGCGCGCGTGGTGGTGCTTTCGCTCAGCTCGCCGCTGTGCAGAAACACAAAAAACATTAACTCTGCGAAGAGCATGACGGCCGCGCCCACCGTGAACAAGTGAGGAACACGCTAGCCCGCAACTGTCCTCACCCACTCCTTCTTCCGTTTCTATTGTCGCTTCTCCCGGCTCAGCTCACTGCATCCTCCCATCCCCTTTATCTGTCTGTCCTTCCCCGCCCATTCCCGACCCTCTCCGCGCCCATGCTCCCCCCCTTCCACCCACCACCCCGCCTCCCCCCTCCGTCGCCCTACCTTCCCCCCTCCCCCATCCATGCCCCCTCCTCTCCGTTCTTTACCCAGCCCTCCCCTCCGCTGGCCCCTCCCGGCGTCCCGTACCTAGACATCAAATCGCTGAATCCACGCACAAAAATGTCCAGGGATGCGTTTTGACAACGCTTTCGAAGAGAATCCAACCGGGGCCATGAGAAGCTCCCCGGAGGTTGCGGGACCGCGAAAAACGTGCAAGCATCTCGAACACATATCCCATTTTTGGACGGTGGACCGCGCTGTGTGCTCTCGCCGGTTCACGCTGCAATGACGTTGGCGATGGTGCCTGCTGAGGTGCGGGTCGCTCAATCTTGCCTTGAACGATCCTAGTCTTCCGATAGCGCAGATCGCTCGATGTGGGTCGATTCCTGGCGACGTTCAACCTTGAATGCCCGCGCGTCGCCGACGCGTCGACGCGGCGCGAACCTGCCGCAACCCTGCTCCACCTGCTTGTCCGCTGCCCCCCCTCCTCCACTTTCCCGTGAGAGGAGCGGGTCCACGACTGGTGGGGAAGGGCACAGCGGATAGGGAGGAGGAGGAGGAGGAGGAGCATAAAAAGGGGGAGGAAAAGGAGGAAAAGGAGGAGGAGCCTACCCAGCGCCCTAGGGCATCCTTGGGTAATGCCTACCCAAAGCCCTGGGGTACTCTTGGGTAGGGCATACCCCAGACCGTGCGGACAAGTTTGACGTACGCGCAAGGCGTAGGCGTAGGGTTGGCTTAGGGGAAGGGCCTCGAGGAAGGCCTATGGTGGGCCTAAACAAAAGCCTAGGGGTAAGCTTAGAATTGGCATAGGGGGAAGGCGGGCGGACCTTACCCTAATGGGCGGGGCGGGGCGGGCGGGCGGACCCTAACGGGCGGGCCGGGTCGGGCGAACACGCGTGAACCCTAACGGGCGGATCGGATCGGGCGGGCGTGCCCTGAACGGCGGGTCGGGGCGTGCGGGCGGGCCCTAGCAGGCGGGTCGGGTCGGGCGGGCGGGACATTAAAGTGTCCAGACCGCACGGGCAAGTTTGACGCACGCGTAAGGCGCAGGCGTAGGGTAGGGTTAAGAGAAAAGGGCGTTGAGATAGGCCTAGGGTAGGCCCAAGAGAAAGGCCTAAGGGTGGGCCTAGAGTAGGCCTAGGGGGAGGGCGGGCGGACCCTGACGCGCGGGTCGAACCAGGCGGGCGGAATCTAACAGGCAGGTCGGGTCGGGCGGGCGGGGCATTAAACCGCGGGGCATACGCGAACGAGCACGCGCGAACCCCAACGGGCGGGTCGGGCGCGGCAGGCGGAACCCAAAGTGCAGGTCGGGTCGGGTGGGCGGACCCTAACTAGCGGGTCGGGCCGGGCGGGGGGAACATTGACTGCGGGGCGTGCGTGGGCGAGCACGCGCAAGCCCCAACAGGCGGATCGGGTCGGGCGGGCGGACCCTAACGAGGCTCGGGCCGGGTCGGGCGGAACCTGGCGGGCGGGTCGGGTCGGGCGGGCGGGGCGTTCACGAGCCCAGAACGCGTGAACCCTAGCGGGCGGGTCGGGTCGGGCCGGGCGGACCCTCAGGGGCGGCTCGGACGGACCCTAACAGGGCAGGCTTAGGGAAGGCCTCGGGGAAAGCCTAGGGGTAGGACTAAGGTAGGCCTACGGGAATGGCCTAGGAGTGGGCCGACAGGAAGGGCCCAAGGGTAACCCTGAACGGGCGATAAGAACCCCCCGCGAATAACAAATTTCGCGGTTCCCGCGGGGATAATTAAGGATTTTACCGGGGAAGGTCAGGTGTGATGATGATGAGGATGGTGATTTTATATATAAATATATATATATATACAAAATAACCGCGCACTCCTTGACAGCTTGCCGCAGAATCCACCGACTCGAGCAGACGATGACGCTGTGTCCACTGTCAGTCAGACAGCAGGGGCCAACGAAAATTGATGCATTGGCGAGTCGGACAGTCAACCACCTGAAAGAAGATCCAATCCTCCGACAGACTGGACAGCAGCACTCTCGTCGCAGGGCCTTGAATTAGACTGAAATTTGATCGCCGCCAGCTGAGCTAAGAGTTCTTCAATGAGCTTGCGAAGACTATATTGCTCTCTGCGGACCTCCCGCGGGACCTGGGACGAAGACGAAAAGGCCCTCTCCGACTCATCCAGGCGAGCCCTCATACCAACAAGACGGCGAAGGAAAGCGTTCTTTTGACCGATAAGCAGGTCACGAGCCGTTTTATCTGCCGGCTCACGAGAATCAGTGACAGGGACTCCAGCACATGAAGCAGATGATGATGATTTTTTGGGCTCCGGGTGAGGAGGTCCAGGAAGGCCAGTACGAACGGGAAGTACCACTGGTCCACGATGGTAGCCAGCATCCCCAGCAGGAATTCCACGAACACCACCTCCAGGAGGATCACGAACGTCAGCAGGACAGGCAGGCACATGAAGTTGGAGATCCGCACCCCCAGGAATACCCAGAACAGCATCAGGAACTCCATCGGCACGTCGATCATCAGGAAGAACGTCGTCGGGAGGATCGTCACCGCCAGGAGCGAAAGAAAGATCCGCACGTACGCCACGCACAGTGGATCCGAAACGATGATCACGAAGGTCTCCGCATCGATGACCACCTTCACCCAGATGATCGCGAGGAACTCCAGCACGACGGTCTCCACAATGCTCCCCAGGCAGAGCAGGAATATCCGCACGGACGCCACGCACAGGGGTCCCAAAACGAAGATCGTGAGGGTCTCGGCAATGATGAGGATGGTGATGATGATGGCGATGATGGAGGAGGAGGAGGTCAAGCCAGGACCACGACACAAACCTGACTCGAACGATCTCTTGTCTCGTGGCCACTTGCCCGCAGAAGGCGCAATGCGCAAATATTGCTCGAGAGATCTCGAGGCTCGTGGCTACTTGCCCGCAATGGCGCAAGACACCAGGCTGACTAGACTTTGCCAGCGCAAGAGAGGTCCTTGGCCGATCTGGCCAAGAGAACCCTCTTGCGCTGGATTTCGAACCGCTTTCCCACGCAAGCACGGAATCCTTTGGAGCCGTCCTGGCATGAGAGACACTTGGTGCAGAGCTGGGCGGCGGCGCTAGCCTCCTCGTGGGTGGCGCGTTTCGGCTCGGCCGCCGCGGGGCCATTGCAAGGCTTGGACACGTGCTTAGCCTTGGCCTTGGCCGTGGCCCTGGCCTTGGCCATCGCCGCGTCGTCGTCGCTCACCTCCTTGAGTTTGCTGATGAAGTCGTTCCCTCGAGCGACCACGGCGTGGGGAGCTGCTGGCATTTGGCGGCCCTTGCCTCGGATCTCGTGCAGGGCGCGCTCGATCCAGCGACTTGCCCAGAGGCCGCAGCTCCAACCATCCACTTGGCACCGTCTGTTGCTCGGTGCTGGGCAAGGCTCGCCAGGGCCAGTGGCGCCGAGCTTGCGGGGGATCCTCGCGGCGGCCTTGGGGGGCCACGCGCGAACCCTACCCGCGATTTCTGAAGAGGGGAGGGCGGGGTGAACTTCGCTCGGCAGCTCCCGAGCAAAGTGAACCCCACCTTCCCCGTCAGAAATCGTGGGGTATAGGCGTGAGTTCGCGCGTGGTCCTTTTGGGGCCGCTTGGCGTTCTCGGGCGGTTGCTGGAGGGCGTCGCGGCTGCCCATCTCGACGCCGCCCCCGTCGTTCCTCGTGGCCTGGCGGGAATCGCCGCAAGTGCCCCCTGCCCAAGGCGCCTCCAGGATTCGCCCCAAACCGGGGCGAAACGCTGGAGGCACCCTGAGGCGGGGGGGCATTGTAGCAACCGCCGACCTTGAGGTACGCGTAATGCGCAGGCGCCTCGGGGTGCACGCAAACCAGCACGTGCTGGGCCTTTTCGAACCTCTCGGCCCAGCGCTTCTGCCCCTCGGGCTGCTGGGCGGCGGGCGCGTCCTCGCCCTGGCCCTCATGGGCCCAGGCGACGGCCGCCGCGGGCTCGACCACCAGCACGTTGTCAGGGACGCCCGCTCGCTCATCGATCCCGCCCAGCAGCGCGCGCACCGTGCCCAGCTCGAGGGGGTCGCCCTTGACGATCTGATCGCAGTTCATGATCGCGTACTCCGTGGCGAGCGCGGTGCGGCGAGCGCGTCTTGTCTGGCGCCTGTCGAGCTTCTGCAACGTGGGGAACTTGCAGTCCTGCTCGATCGTGACCTCTGGCGCTCAGGATTTGCAGGCGCTCGTTAACTACCGCCTGCTTCCGCTTTCCTTCCGCCTGCTTCCGCTTCGCGTTGCTTCCGCCTGCTTCCGCCTGCTTCCGCGCTTCGCATTGCCTCCGCCTGCTTCCGCTATTCTTCCTTTTTCTGTCCGCCAACTTCCACCTGCCCCCGCCGCCCCAGGCAAAAGCAGGCGGAAACTAACGAGTGCCTGTGACCCTCGAAGCCTCGCAGCTGCTGATCTGGAAGATCGCCGCGGTCTCCACCTCGAGGACGCGCAGGCGGCACTCGTACTCGGTGCCCAGGACTCGCCAGACTTCCTGCACTCTGCCGCGCCTGCCCTCGCGGCTGCCTTCCTCGGTGACGCGCGCCACCTTGCCGTGCCAGGGGGGCCCCTCGCAACCCTCGAGGCCACCTTTCTGCTTGGCCCTGTCCTGCTTCTTGGCGTCCTTCTCCGATTGCTCATTATGCTTGAACTTCTTCGAGAGGCTCGAGTGCGCCTTCGGCGGCCTGCCTGTGAGCTTCGCATTGGCCACGCCTCTGCTGAGGAGCCCGAGCGAGGTCTCGCCGCCAGCCTTTTCCTTCTCGCGCTGCCACTTTCGAGCGTGCTTGCACAGGAACAGGCCCGCGAACTTGGACGCCCACCTGTTCTTGCATTTATTTGTCCGTCTCAGCTTGACTCTGTCCTCGAAGGCGCGCGGGAATGTTGTCTTTGATCCGCTCCTCGTGCGGTCATGTCCTTCAGCTCAACGGCGAGCTCGAGGTCCAGCTCTCGGAGCTCCAGGAGGCAAGGGTTCTCGCGCTCCCCGCAGTCCCTCGGCAAGTCGTCGTTGTGGAAGCAGTCGCCGTCGAGGGCGCCCCACTCGGGCACTGGAGACACGCCCTCGGGCCAGCTCTGGATGCCCTCGAGGCGCTCTTTCGCCAGGCTGTTCTCGATGCCGCGGCCGGCCTCGGTGAAGTAGCTCCACGGCCTCATGACCTTGACGACCTTGGACTCGCCTTGCTCTGTCGGCCGGAGCACGAGTATCTGGTTGGCTTGCATCCCTCGGAGCGGCACCGCGTCCTTGTTCTGCTCGCGGGAGCGGGTGTAGGCCTCGGAGATGCAGTAGAGGCACTCCAGGGGCCCCCAAGGCGTCGGGGACTTGTACTCCTTCTGGGGCTCGGCCTTGGCCTTCTGGAGCCAGTCTTGCTCCATTGCCAAGTACATCTCGGCCTTGACCCCCCGGATCTTGGCCTTGAGCTGGCTGTGCTCGCGGGCGTCGGGCCCATGCAAGAAGCTTGTGACGTCGGGGGCCACAGGCGCGTGGATGACATTCTTGAGCCGCGCTCGCAGCGTCACTGCCTCGATCCACTGGCTCGAGAGGTAGTCTGCGAACGCGGGACTCTGGCCGCGCCCCTGCTCGATGAAGTCGATGGTCCAGCTTGCCGCAAGCTCGTTCGTCCAAGCTCTCGGCTTCCCCCGCGCGTCGATGGCCTCGAAGACCCTCGCTCCTTCCGCCTCAAAGAACTCGAGCAGAGCGTTGCGCCAGCCCTTGAGCAGTGCGCCTAGGGGCTCGCCAGCTCGGAAGCGCCCCGTCTCGCCATCGCCCCCCTCGGAGGTGACGTCTCGCCGCCAGGTGTTCTCTTCGAGGCTCACGTCGCTGACTCGGCGGTGCCTTGCGCAGGGGACAAGGGGCGCGCTGCGCTTCATGGCGGGCCTCGGTTCCTGCTCGGGTCGAACCAGTTCTCGACCGCGGAGACGCTGATCAGGGTGATCATGTACTTGTCTCCTGCGCTCGAGTAGGCCTGCTCAACTTGCTGCTCGTGGTCGGGGTGGTATGCCAAATACTTGGCCTTCTCCGTCTCGAAGGCTGCCTTGTCCTGCTCGCTGAGCGTCTCGCGGACCTTCTCGCGGAGGTTTGAGATGCGTTTCTCGGCGCCCGCGGCGTGCACCTTCTGGGCGATCGAAATGCGCGCAGAAAGAACGGGCACAATGCCCCGCAACAACTGTAGTGCCGAACCGACAGCGGCCGCCGTTGGGCAGGCGGCCTGCTGTGTCGGATGGGCGCCGCGGCGACACCGACGGCGAATCCTGTTCAAAATGAAAAAGAACTGCTGTTGGGCACTGTACCCTTTCCTTCCGCGCCCATTTCGCTCGCGCCGGGACCTCGGTCTCGTGGAGGTTCACGAGCTCCTCGCCCCTGAGCTTGAGCCAGAGCGCGGCGGCGTCGACGACGACGACGCTCACGCTGGCCCTGTGCTTGGCGAAGGTCTCGGGGACCCCGCCGAAAAGGCGGAGGCCCTCGGAGCCGCCCCTCGCCACAAGCGGCACGAATCTCGTGGTAGTAGGTGTAGTAGTAGTAGTAGTAGTAGTAGTAGTAGTAGCCGTGGTAGTAGTAGACGTAGTAGTAGTCGTAGTAGTAGTAGTAGTAGTAGTGACGTACTCGTTCGTCGTAGTGGCAGTGGTACTACTATTACTAAGACTACTACTACTACTACTACTACTACTACTACTACTACTACTACTAATACTATTACTACTACTACTACTACTACTACTACTACTACTACTACTACTCCTACTAGTACTACTACGACTACTACTACTACTACTACTACTACTACTACTACTACTACTACGACTACTACTGCTACTACTACCACTACTACTACTACTACTACTGCTGCTACTACTACTACTACTACTACTACTACTGCTACTACTGCTACTGCGACTACTAATAATAGCACCTGGTAGTAGCATCTGGTAGTAGTACCTGGTAGTGGTACCTGGTCGTGGGAGTAGTACCTGGTAATGCTACCTGGTCGTAGTACCTGGTAGTAGGAGTGCTTGAGAGTAGTCGTAGTAGAAGTAGTTAGCAGTAGTAGTAGTAGTAGTAGTAGTAGTAGTAGTCGTAGTAGTAGTAGTAGTAGTAGTAGTAGTAGTAGTCGTAGTAGTAGTAGTAGTCGTAGTAGTAGTAGTAGTAGTAGTAGTCGTAGTCGTAGTAGTAGTAGTAGTAGTAGTAGTAGTAGTAGTAGTCGTAGTGGTAGTTGCTAGTCATAATAATGACACAAATACTAACTAGTAGTGGCCAAGTCGTTGTCGCTGGCCTTCTTTCGTCGCCGCGGGCGCGCGTGGCGCGCATGGCTGCACTCGCCCAGGATCTCGCGCAGGGCGCGCTCGATCCAGAGACTCGTCCAGTTACTCGTAGCAGTAATTGTATTTACGAGTAGCACTCGTACTAATCACTACGAATAACTAGCTCCGGCTACCACTACTACTAGTATTCGTACATACTACCACCACGACGACTAATTACTACTACTCCTACTCGTACTACCTGTCCGCCGTGAACCAGGTGAGCTTGGCCTTGTCCTTGTTGAGGGTATGCTTCCTCTGGTCGGAGAGGCGCTGGCCCTTGCGCCCGCTCGCGCTGATCCTCGAGATGACGAAGTCGTCCACCCACTGCATGTCCTTCTTGGTGGTCTGGTTTACCTGGAAGGTGCTCAGGCGCTTGGTCACCCTCTTGAGGATCTCGTCGTTGTAGCTCGTGTGGTCGATCTTCTGCAGGTGGGGCTGCCCGTCCTGTTCGTAGGCCAGCTCGTAGCGCGGCCGCGTCAGAATGGTCTTCTCCCTGACATCGTGGCCGTGCTCACGCTCCCGCTGGAACCGGAGCTCGAGGCGGTGCACGAGGCCGTCGAGCGGGCGCTTGGCCGTGACTTGACCAGGGGCCTCGCGGGGCAGCCTGGCGCCTTGGCTCTTCTTGCGCCTGCGCGTGCCCCCCCAGAGGCGCCCGCAGGCTCGAGAGCCGTTCTTGCCGAGCCTCGCCGTGGCAACCTTCTTCTCGAAAGCAGCTCGAAGGCCGTGCCACCCGGTAACCGTCTCGCGGCCCCAATGCCACTCGTGCTGCAGCTCGGCTCTTACTCGAGGCGGACTTCTTCACGTTGTGCTCGTCTGCGCGCTTGCTCCAGTAGAGGGGGATATGTAGCTCGACCTGCGCGGCTGGGTCTCGTCGCAGCGTGGGCGCAGCTCGGGGCTTGTGGGCCCCCTTGTACTCTGCCAGCCTGCCCTGCGGTCTGCCGCCCTTGCCGAAGCCTCGCTTCACGCCTCGGCCGAGGTCGTGCGGGGCGAGGGACTTACCCTCGGCGCGCGCAAACTCTCGGCGCGCGGCCGCCGCCGCAAGTCGCTCCTGGGGGTGGGGAGAGGGGGTGCCCGTAGCATTACAGTCGCCACCCGTAGTAAGGATGGGCGGCAAAGATGCAAGGCCCTTGCAAGGGCCAGAGATGGGCCGAAGTGGCAAGAATGCAAGGGCGTAGGAAGATTACCCATCACTACCACGCGGAATGACTGTAATCGCACTACTAGGAGGACGGGGAGGAAGAGAGAAATAAGAAAGGCGGGAGGCGGGATAGAGAAGAGGATGGCACCGGGATCGATTTGTAAAAAATATCACGGCAAAGCAACCTAACAGCGATGTGTATAAGCATATATGGAAATATTCCCCTTACGATTCAGGTGAGCATCCACTTGTAGAATTCTGCTGTTCTCGCAGTCGCAGTCGCAATGCCAATCGCGGGCAACGGCCTTAGGACCCACTGGAATCCTAAGGATTCCTAAGGATTCCTTCGGAATCCTTAGGCATCCTTAGGGCTCCATCGGAATCCTTGGGGAACCTTGCGAATCCTTGGGAATCCTGGTTCCTAGGGATTCCTGAGGATTCCTAGGGAATCCTAGGGCTTCCGAAGGATTCGCCTGCCTCGGCCTCAGCCTCAGCCTGCCTCAGCCTCAGCCTGCCTCAGCCTCAGCCTGTCTCAGCCTCAGCCTCAGCTTCAGCATCGGCCTCAGCCTCAGCCTCAGCCTGCCTCGGCTTGCCTCGGCCTCAGCCTCAGCCTGCCTCGGCCTCAGCCTCAGCCTCAGCCTGCCCCAGCCTCATCCTGCATCAGCCTCAGCCGCAGCCTGCCTCAGCCTCAGCCGCAGCCTGCCTCAGCCGCAGCTTGCCTCAGCCTCAGCCACTGCCTCAGCCTCAGCCTCAGCCTGCCTCGGCCTCAGCCTCAGCCTCAGCCTGCCTCACCCTCAGCGTCAGCCACTCTGCCTCAGGCTGCGTCAGCCTTCAGCCTCAGCCTCAGCCTCAGCCTGCCTCAGCTTGCCTCAGCCTCAGCCTCAGCCTGCCTCGGCCTCAGCCTCGGCCTCAGCCTGCCTCACCCTCAGCGTCAGCCACTCTGCCTCAGGCTGCGTCAGCCTCAGCCTCAGCCTCAGCCTACCTCAGCCTCAGCCTCAGCCTGCCTCAGCCCCAGCCTGCATCAGCCTCAGCCTCAGCCCGCCTCAGCCGCAGCTTGCCTCAGCCTCAGCCACTGCCTCAGCCTCAGCCTCAGCCTGCATCAGCTTCGGCCTCAGCCTCAGCCTGCCCCGGCTTGCCTCAGCCTCAACCTCAGCCTGACGCAGTCTCAGCGTCAGCCTCTCAGCCTCAGCCTGCATCAGCCTCAGCGTCGGCCTCAGCCTGCCTCAGCATCAGCCTCTGGCTCAGCCTCCTGAGCCTGCCTCGGCCTCAGCCTCAGCCTGCCTCAGCCTGCCTCAGCCTCAGCCTCAGCCTGCCTCGCGACGCTGTCAGGGCTAACGATGTGAGGGGGCAGGTATGGTGGGGACATCGACCTGACATCGGCGATACATCGCCGATGAATCGGCGAGGCGCGCCCGATGCATCGGCGATGCATCGCAGGTTCCAAGTCGATGCCTCCCCAAATTCCTACGCATCGGCTATAAATCGCCGATGCAAAGGCACGCCGATCCCCCCCATATCGCTGCCCCTGGGGCGAAGAGGCTCGGCGGCTCGAAGAAGCCCGAAAGCATGGGGCCTCGAAGACTCGGGGCAGCCCGGGCCTGGGCAGCTGCGGGGGCAGAGGGGTGTGGGGGGGGGGAGGAAGGGCCGCGAACCGTGTGGGGGGTGCGCTAAACAAGTAATTCACTTGACTAACTGACTCCAATGCTCTGAATGCCCGAAAAACGCACGCGCAATCAAAATCCAATCGGTCCCTATGGCCCTGCCACGCGTTCCTGACTCGGGAACGGCTAAGAAAATGAGAACCCCATGGCCCTGCCGCGCGGTAGTGACGTGGGCAAACTGAGCTGGTGAGAACCCCACAGCCCTGCCACGCGCTCGTGATTGCGGAAGCTGGTGCGGCGAGACCACCATGGCCATGCTCAGCGTTTTGGATGTTGTTGCAAATCAACTTGATATGATAGCAGCTCGGACCCCCGCAACTTTCCAAGTTATTATCAACTTCGGTCCCCGCGCCTTCCCCACACATAGATCCCTGTGGTCGGGGATGAAAAAATCGAAGGGGGAGAGGGGGGGGGCACTCTATTGTCGCCAGTTAAAGGTTAGGCCTAGTGGGAGGGCCCAGGGGTAGGCCTAGGGCCTAGGGTAGGCCTAAGAGAAGGGGCTAGCGGTAGGCCCACGGTAAGCCTACGGGAAGGGCTCACGGGTAGACATAGGGTAGGCCAAAGGGAGGCGCCCAGCGGAAGGGCCTAGGAGTAAGCCTAGGGAAGGCAATCCCTCTGGGTTCTAGAAGCCTACCAGACCACCCAAACCCAACCCGAAGACCCAATCTTCGGGCTTGGGGGAGCTAAGGATCCACACGTGCGTTTTGTTTTCACTGTTCCCCAGCGTCCCCGCCCGCCTAGATCGGGCGGCTGACGTGTGCTTTCACGTTGGGTTGGGGCGGTCTGGTGGGCGGCGATGAAAGGCTGCGCGCACCGAAACCAAAAGGGCCCTACGGACCTGAAGCCTGACCCAAGGAACGTCGGGATCGGCGGCGAGCAAACAAACTAGATAAGCAACCTGCCAGAAACAACCGCCTGATCCTACCTGCGCGACTGGGAAGTTGCTTCGGCATGGCGCATGCCATCAAAAGGCAGCCAGCCCGGCTTCGCGCGCGACGCCAAGAAGGGCTGCACAGAACAAACTTTCCCGACAACAGCTGCAAGAGGCGGCCTCGTGCTTGGGCGACGCAGATCTGGCCGACCTCTGGGAGCGGCGCGGCTGGCGCTGTGATGGTCTACTTCTGCCCCCCGGCCCCTAGCAGCCTCCTTTTCGCGCGCCGCAAGGTCGAAAGCAACTCTTCGCCGGACTGCTGGCTGGCTCCAAGCTCAGGCTTCTACCGTGGCGCGAACAGGGCAGGGGGGCGCAGGAAGTCGATCACGAGCCTCGTCGACCGCCGCGCCCTTCACGCAGCGAGTCCTCCAAAATTTTCAGTTCCGAGCTTGGCTATCAGAACGCGTCGGAGCTGCGGAAACGCTGCGTGAGGCTCTGGGGCTCGGGCTGGGGCCGGCCCCGATCCCTTCGTCTTCCCGGGAAGAGCGCGACGCCTGCATGTTCCCCCGCGCGCGGCATTGGCAAGAGTTACCCGCGGCTCAGACGCTGAACAAGTCTACCATGGACATTCTCCACATGTAGAAAAACGGAGTTCGGAGCAACGCACTGGCCTGGCCTCTCCCCCTCGTCGCCGCAAGGCCACCTCGCCGATGTCCTCGTGCCAGCTCGCCAGGGCCGCGCCGGCGCTCCTTGGCGCGCCTCGCGCGAAGGGGGTCCCGCAAGCTGCCCCGGTCTTGGATCACGTTCCAAATGCCGCCTCAGAGATCAACGCTCTTGCGACGCAGGGCCCGGCGGGCCAGAGGTTCGAAAGCCTGCCAAAGTGGATCTTAGAACGGATGCGTTCTGGAACTGGTAAAGCGCTCACCTGCCAAGCTTGGAAGAAAGCGCGCAGCTCTGCCCCCGGGTCAAGACTGACTGCGGCCTGGGAGGGGGCCGAGAACGACGGCCCCATTGCATGTCCATGCGCCCGTTCGAGCGTCCAGTCCTCCAGCGATGCTGCCACTGCCCAGCCTTGCGGCCTGCGCCATCTGCGATCGCGGCGCCTGCGACGCGGCCCGCATTTCTGGGCCGCGCGCGCCCGCCGCCTGCCTGGGCAAAACTGAACGGAGGCAGGCGCGGTCCACAAGCGCCGCAATGCTGCACCGCGCCGAGAAAACTACCCCTACCGACCTGCCCATGGACGCCACCCTGATAGACCCCCGGTTCGTCATCGGCCCCTCTCAAGACCTCGGCCCGATCACCCAGTTGAATCTGGGCCATGCCCCCCTGGCGCACTAGATGGCCCTAGGGCCGCGCTGACTCGCGATGAGCTCCGCCCCCTCGGCCCAGACCACCCGGGAATGGCCCGGGGCTGGCCCCGCATGCGCGACCCCGGCAACGCGGCGCATGTTTGAAACCGCAACTGTCCAAGCCTGCGCTCTTCAGCTTGTGACGGCCAGCCGGCGCGTCTCCTGCGAAGCGGAGCGCGCGCGCAAAGAGGCCCCGTGAGATGCGCCACTTCGACGCGCGCCCCGCGCGGGATGGGCGCAGCTCGCCGCCCCGCCCATTCCGAGAGACGCAATCGAAGCCCCGCGCCCGCGCGCATGCCTCTTGCCCCTTACAGATGCGCAGTTCGGATATCATAAGCACGCGTCTGAAACGTGCGAAGTGCGCAGTGTCGCGCAGCCCCCGAGCGCTGCGTTTTCGCCAGGGCCCCACATGCGCTCGAATGCCAATACATTGGTCCCCGTGACCTTCCACAAAACCTGCTCGCGTCGCCGATCGAGAATATAGGCGCGAGCCCTTCTTCAACACCACGACGCCACTTGCCGCGAAGATGCTCGAGACTAGCGAGAAGTAGCATACCTTTGCCCAGTCGGTGCGAGGTGTCCTGCTGAGTGACCTCCGTCCAAATGAAATCGGGCGCTCGACATCTTCGTACCGAAACTCGCAGGGTCTTCGACGTCGCTTCTCAACGTGGCGCCAAGTTGGTCGGCTCGGCCATGACAGCTGCCGGGCAGTCGCTGGCGATAGGCGTGCACCCCGCCGCTCTTGGGGCCGCGATGCGTTCCACCGGAGATGGCCAGTGTCTGGGCTGAGAGTCAATCCGGGGAAATGGGCGCCATCCTGATATACCCCCGGTTCGTCATCGGCCCCTCTCCAGATCTTGGCCCAACCACCCCGTTGAATCTGGGCCATGCCCCCCTGGCGCACTAGCTGGCCCTGGGGCCGCGCTGACTCGCGATGAGCTCCGCCCCCTCGGCCCAGACCACCCGGGAATGACCCGGGATTGGCCCCCCATGCGCGACCCCAGCCACGCGGCAAATGTTTGAGACCGCAACAGTCCAAGCCTGCGCTCTTCAGCTTGTGACAGCCGGCCGGCGCGTCTCCTGCGAAGCGGAGCGCGCGCGCAACGAGGCCCCGTGAGATGTGCCACTTCGACGCGCGCCCCGCGCGGAATGGGCGCAGCTCGCTGCCCCGCCCATTCCGAGAGACGCACTCGAAGATGCCCCCCGCGCCCGCGCGCACGCCTCTTGCCCCCTACAGATGCGCAGTTCGGATAGCATAAACACGCGTCTGAAACGCGCGAAGTGCGCATTGTCGCGCATCCCCCGAGCGCTGCGTTGTCGCCAAAGCCCCACCTGCGCTCGGATGCCAACACATCGGCCCCCGTGACCTTCCACAAAACCTGCTCGCGTCGCCGATCGAGAATATAGGCGCGAGCTCTTCTTCAACACCACGACGCCACTTGCTGCGAAGATGCTCGAGACTAGCGCGAAGTAGCATACCTTTGCCCAGTCGGTGCGAGGTGTCCTGCTGAGTGACCTCCGTCCAAATGAAATCGGGCGCTCGACTTCTTCGCACCGAAACTCGCAGGGTCTTTGACGTCGCTTCTCGACGTGGCGCCAGATTGGTCGGCTCGGCCATGACAGCTGCCGGGCAGTCGCTGGCGATAGGCGTGCACCGGCCGCTCTTGGGGCCGCGATGCGTTCCACCGGAGATGGCCAGTGTCTGGGCTGAGAGTCAATCCAGGGAAAGTGACGCCATCCTGATATACCCCCGGTTCGTCATCGGCCCCTCTCCAGATCTTGGCCCAACCACCCCGTTGAATCTGGGCCATGCCCCCCTGGCGCACTAGATGGCCCTGGGGCCGCGCTGACTCGCGATGAGCTCCGCCCCCTCGGCCCAGACCACCCAGGAATGACCCGGGATTGGCCCCCCATGCGCGACCCCAGCCACGCGGCAAATGTTTGAGACCGCAACAGTCCAAGCCTGCGCTCTTCAGCTTGTGACAGCCGGCCGGCGCGTCTCCTGCGAAGCGGAGCGCGCGCGCAACGAGGCCCCGTGAGATGTGCCACTTCGACGCGCGCCCCGCGCGGAATGGGCGCAGCTCGCTGCCCCGCCCATTCCGAGAGACGCACTCGAAGATGCCCCCCGCGCCCGCGCGCACGCCTCTTGCCCCCTACAGATGCGCAGTTCGGATAGCATAAACACGCGTCTGAAACGCGCGAAGTGCGCATTGTCGCGCATCCCCCGAGCGCTGCGTTGTCGCCAAAGCCCCACCTGCGCTCGGATGCCAATACATCGGCCCCCGTGACATTCCACAAAACCTGCTCGCGTCGCCGATCGAGAATACAGGCGCGAGCTCTTCTTCAACACCACGACGCCACTTGCCGCGAAGATGCTCGAGACTAGCGCGAAGTAGCATACCTTTGCCCAGTCGTTGCGAGGTGTCCTGCTGAGTGACCTCCGTCCAAATGAAATCGGGCGCTCGACTTCTTCGCACCGAAACTCGCAGGGTGTTCGACGTCGCTTCTCAACGTGGCGCCAGGTTGGTCGGCTCGGCCATGACAGCTGCCGGGCAGTCGCTGGCGACCAAATAGGCATGCACCCCGCCGCTCTCGGGGCCGCGATGCGTTCCACCGGAGATGACCAGTGTCTGGGCCGAGAGTCAATCCAGGGGACCTGACGCAGCGGCCACCGATGGGAGGAGGCAACTCAATCAGCTGCGATCGTGGACGGCACGCGGCAACACGAAATGCATGTTCCGATATCTCGGACCTCGCTGGCACTGACACCTCCCGTCTTCTGACCTTGCTTCAGATAGACCGAAAAAGAAAAGGGAACCGTGCCTCGGACCTGCGCGGGCGGCGACGGCGACGGAAGGCCCCTTCCATCATAACGTGCGACTTCAAGTCTGCATCCATGGTCCCGACGAAAACGCCCCCGCCTGTCTTCACGTTGTCACCTTGACCGCGCGCCGCTGCCGCGAGGAAGAACGCCTCCACCCCGTCGGCAGCCCATTCACGCGTGCGGGGGGCGCGTCGCCTGCAAGCGTGTGCTCCTACAGTTATGCTGCTCCCATCGCGCTCCAGGACCACATCCCGGAAACCACTTCGAACACCCAGAGAAGTGCCGACACAGTGTCGAGCGAGTGCCGCTTCCCAGGGCCCGACCCGGACGCGCGAACACCCCTAAAATTTCGGTGCTTTCCTGGTGCTCGAAATTCGCTCTGGTGATCAAGGCTATCCTCGGCTGGAACATCATAATCCGGGGGGAGGGTACTAACTGCACCATGCTTAGACCGATGTAGAAAGTCGTGCAGCCGAGGCCACCAGCTGCAGTGGAGAGTGGCGAACGTCACGGTCCGACGCCTCCCACCCGTCTAGAATATCCGCACCGGGGTCTGGCAGTTGCCGACACTGTATGTATGCTGTGCTGGTCCCAACACGAGACGCTCCTCCTTGATCGTGCAATCCTCGCAAATCAGTGGCTAAGGAAAATCGGGGGGAACGACAAGGGGGGATAGCAAAGCGTACGGTAGAGAACCAGCTCACGCAGCTAATTTTCCCAGCGCCTCCCGGCGCCGGGAGGCGCCCATGTATAGAAGAATGGGCCCGGCGGCGGGGCCGAAACCACCTGCATGCAGCAGATGTCGTAACCCCTGCTTTCCCCATCCCCCCTTTCGTTCGGCCCGAGATTACAGTACAAGGCCACCATCCGCACTCATGGACGTTGACAAGTTCGAGGCGACGCCGGGCATAGCAAAGCTAACGCGCAACCATCCCCTTTGTCACATCTTGGCAAAGCACTGGAATCGCAGGGCCTAGACGAGCTAAGACTTAAAAAACTGCCACCCTGGATTGGACATGTAGTTCGACGTGGGCGGCTGGCGCACGTCTGAGATCTGATTCGGGTCCTGCATCAATCTGCTGTGATCGCTACACACTTGCGCGGCGTCAAAACTGCGTAGCGCAGGGCGCTGGATCCGAAGCGTGACGATAATCATACTAATGCTAACTTGGTTCCTGTCCCGTGGGTGCGACCACCCCGTCTGCATGGATGAAACATTCCCATGGGTGTACGGGTCCTGGTGTAGCTGGTGCTGATTGAGCTGCTGTCGTATCTGCGGCTGCACGTCTGTGCAAACCGAAAGCCTTCTGCAACTCTGAGGGACGGGTTCCAATGGACAGCAAAGCCAGGTTCGTGCTGCGCGCGCTGACTCGGACGGTGCTGCTGCTAATACATGTCAGATGCTTCTCCATGACGGCCTGCTGCACTGGTGGCGAATACGGCAGCCCGAGCAGTAGAAACCTCCAGGTATATTGTTTCAAACTCCGCCCTTGCCGCCGTGAGCTCCGCAATCTTGGTGGTGAGCTCGCCCTGCAACTTGCCAACCAAAGCCTAAAGTGATATGACCTCCTTGGTCTTTGTGGCCTGCCGACCAAAAGCTCGTCGCAATGAAACGTCGGCGATGCTGGCGGCCCTCTACTGCTCCCCACAATTGGCAAGCTCACGTTTTGCCGCAACTACAAGATCGCTTCTGTCTTCAACTCCGAACGCCGAAGAGCATTCAGGGCCTTTGTCGCTCTCGAAACTCGGTTCACTTCTGTATCTTCCACGAAAGCAAATGCTGCTTGCGACGCATGTCTCTCCGTTCTCGGTGCTCGTGGTTGACAACCCGTGCCCGAGCGACTGTCCAGCTGGTGCTGCTCCACTTGGGTCAGGAGGTGGACCGGCAGTGGGGGAAGAGGAAGAGGACCTCTGCATCTCACCCCTAGCCAGCTCCCGCACGCAGTTCTTCCCACGAAGATCCCTGCGCTCAAGGCTTCGGGGCTTGCTCAAAGATGACGCGCTCCGCCCCTAGAACCGGCTTGGGCCAGAATGCCATGGAGTGAGCCCAGGTGGGAAGAGGACCTTTCCCCCCCACCACCCCCTGAGAGGGGAACGATCGGCGGGACATCTCCGATCGATCGAAGACGGGCCCCCGACACCGAAGCCACACGGCCCTGGGCGGCCACAAGGTCCCGATCATCGGCGACAGGTGGGCGGCGATTGGGAGTCGATGCGTTTCCCCCTGAGCGTAAACCCCCCGAATGTATGTTAATGAAGGGGCCCCAGGACACACAAATAAATACACACAAATAAGATCATTCCCCATATTTTCCTATATTTTCTAGGTTTCTGTCTTCCCCCCCACTTCCCATATTTTCCCATATTCTCTGGGAATCGAGGATTAATTGTGTCTGTGTGTTTCTTTCCCTCCTGAGTTAACCCCACGCCCCGAGCATCGTTCCACCGATCCCAATCCCAACTGGCGGATGATCCCTTAGTTTGGGATGCGTGCTGCCGACTTCGGGTTCCGGGGTGCCTGAGCCCACCAGTGGGGTGGGGGGCTGGTGGGGTTGCTGGGATAGCCTGCCCAGTGAAGATGGGCCCACACTCCGACGTGGCGATTGTCGCACAACGCGGGCCCCTGGAAATCTGGACCCCTTGGGGAAACCGAGAAGAACTGACGCCGCTATTCCCCGGACCTCTCCCAGGGTGCAGTCTGACCAGAATGTCGCGGCGAATCCGCCGGTGGCGACGAGGGCCTTGCAAGAGGCCAGAACAATGAAAACGAAGGAAGTGTAACGACATGGGAAATTGTTTTTCCTCTGATGCGTGGTGATTGTTTCACAACGCGCCCCCCGGAGATCTGAACCCCTTGCCCAGAACCAAATGCTCACCCTGACTCGTTTTCTTACGGCCTCGGGGCGCTGAAAGTTCCCCAAGAAGGCGACAATTGCAACATTCCTCCGTTCTGATGTCTTCAATGCGTCGGGGACCACGGGAGAGACGATGCCGCCTTCCCCGGCTACCCGCGACGGCCCTGCTCAGACGGCGGCAGGGCCGCCTGAGGGGTACCGGCAGCCCGCCCTGGAACGTCTCCGCGGAGGCGACCAGCACGCCTAGTGCGGCGGGCGACAAAAGCAGGGGACATCGAGCACGCAAGACCCATCATGAACCCACGCGCTCCTTGCCATCGTTCGGACGTCCATTCCCCGTGTAAATGTCGGTTTCGTGCGCTGATTGTTCGCACGATGTGTCAGGATGCTTCTCAATGGACCTCGCCGAGACGCCGAAAAGAAACGCGCGCGTCCGAGCGATGCCACGTGAACCCGCGCGCGCACGATAGGTAGGCTCACCCCGCGTGATATCGTGCGCCAACACAGCCTGGGCACGAGGCGCGGGGTCGACCCGGCAAGCTGAATGCCAAGAAGAAAGGCGCAACCATGAAAAACATCGAAAAAAGGCCCAACTAACGGCGATGTTGCTTAACGGTGATGTTGAGGGCCAAAATGTAGGAACTCTCGAACCACACTTTCCAACACTTCCTATCTGCGAGTGGACGAACGAGCACGACCAAGCGAATTGTAGATAAGCGCGAACCACGCCATCGCCGTTGCCTAGAACGCCGTTGGCCCGTCGAGGGGGAAACCCGCGCACACACTTTTTGCGTCGGCGGCAAGGAAGTGGTCGTCTGCGCTGGCGGAAAAAAAGCGAAGTAAACGGGGGCACCGTTGTAGCGAATTGGCCAGCACGCAAGAGGGGGGGAGGGCCTGAGCGGGCGGCCGCGGGCAGGGGGAAACAGCGAGGGCCGCCCTGAGTGAGCTGGCGTGGCCAGCCCCGCCAGCGGGGACAGAGGCGTCTGCTGCGCCGGGGTTCCAGCGCCGGCGGGGTCCCGTACGGGTACCAGAACGGATACTGCAAGTCAAACGTCACGAAGCCGCCGAAGAGCACGAAGTGTAAGGCTGGCGGGCCGCGCGAAGCCTGGGTGGGTGCGCGGAAGGCGCGGCAAGCACAGGTGCATCGAGGAAGCATCCAGCGAAATGCTGGGCCAGCATGCAGCATGGGGCGGCGGGCGGCACGGGCCCCCTGTGTGGCGGCTGCAGGCAGCAGCCCAGGCGCCATCGCGGCACGCGGAGGGTGGAACAGCGGGCGGGGAAAGGGGAGGAAACGCACAGGGAGGAGGAGCGCCCCGCATGCAGGAGACCCCGCAGGCGGGGCGGCAACGCCGGGGCCGCCCGCGCACACACACACACACACACAGCCACACACACACACATACTCTTCATCAGCGCGCGCGGCGTCGCGGCGTAGAAAGGATCGGATAGGAGACGCTGGATCCACCCACGCGGGACCGAAAGCGACACTCACGGCCAGCGAAACAAAGGAAAAAGACGCCTGGGCCGCAGCCCGACACACATGCACAGACAGACACACACACACACACACACACGCACGCACACGCACACGCACACGCACACGCACACGCACACGCACGCACGCACGCACGGACAAACACACACAAACACATACACACACAAACACGTTCCTCGGAGAGCGTTCGCTCGGCGACGCGCGGGTCACCGTGGTGATGGCCGCGGGGAACCACACTGCGAGGCACCGCCGGCCGTGCCGAGCGAGGGGAGCGACACCCCCCCATAACCTTGCCCCCCCGACACACACACACACACACACACACAGACACACAGACACACGCACGCACACAAACACACACACACACACACACGCACGCACGCACACCCGAACGCTCGTTGTCTCGCTCGCTCGCTCGCTCGCACTCACGCACGCACGCACGCACGCACGCACACACACAGGCGCACACACACAGAGACACACGCGCACACACAGAGACACATCGAGACACACAGAGACACACACACACACTTGGGCATGGCTCAATGGTGGGGCGATCAACGGGGGGAGAAACGTGCACCTGTCGAACCCCGATCGGGCCTCAGGGGACCCCTTTCAGGGCCCCTAAGATGCACAAGAGGTGCACCTTTCTTCCCCCCCCCCACCCGTGTATATCGCCTCCCACAACGCCCGACACTCACACATACATGCACACATACACGCCCACATGCTCACACACACACAGACACACTTTTCCTCCGCCTGCCAGATGACGTCACCGTAGCGAGAGATAGCATGGGTCACAAGTTATCGTGAATTCCAGCAGGCGTTGCATGTGTGCGGCTGCGCGAGGCGAGCGGACTTGCAAGGCTGCTTGCAACAAGCAGAATTATTACACCGCGAGCGAACAAACACTGCGGCCTGCAAGGGGTTGAACGAGCTTATATGTATTCGCTCTGGCCCCCAATAAATTGAAGAGCTGTGTCCATCGACCGCAGAGTAAAGGCATCATCTACCCCAGTAAAGATCTTCGTGACCTGAACTGTTGGGTGGCGAACCATTAACCATATATCTCTTTCTCTCTCTCTCTCTCTCTCGCTTCTTGCCATCGCTTGGACGTCCATTGACTGTACACACTTCGGTTTCGTGTGCATCTTTTTCGCAAGATGGTCCAAGATGCTCCTCGACGGTCCTCGCCGAGGGAAGACGGCACACGTTCGAACGATGCCAAGCTCCTCCTCTCTCTCTCGCTCTCACTCTTCTCTCTCTCTCTCTCTTCCTTCCTGTCTCTATCTCTCTCTCTTTCTCCACTACCATATCTCTACCATTCCTCTTCAGTCCCGCTCGCAAGCTTTCGCACTGGAAGCACCGCCCGAGTCCTGTCTGGAAGAAGCCACCGCCCTCCAGCCGGAACGTGAAGCGATAGTTGCACTGCGGCGGGAAAACGAGAACGACTGGCAATCACACTCACAGCACAGCTGAAATCGAAGAAGACACATCTTGCATACACAGAAACGTCCGGAGCTCCGCGCGGATCTCTTGGATCGGCGATGCGCCCCCTGGCGACGCCTCTGGCGCCCCCCTGGCGCGCGCCGCACGCTAGGGAAGGGTGCACAGCGCCGATCCGAGAAAGCAGCGCGCAGAACAAGTTTACTTCTCCGGCGCACATGGGAAAGTCAAGAGTGCGACATGGCCTCTGCTTTCAAAGCTGGGCGAGGTATGCTGCAGACCATGCATGCCAGACACGACCGCGCATGACTGCTTGACGTCAAACGGTGATGCAATGGCCTCGAGAACGAACCTCCACGCTCAACACCTGCAACCACATACTACGTCCACTACCATGCGAGGCAAGAGCGCCTCCTGAACACGCACACTGAGACGTGCAACTGGCAGCTGAAAGCTCCAAGACGTTCATCCAATCCACACACCAATGGCCCACGCTGGCGGCCCGTTCCAGCCCCCTTCCACGACGCGCACTGACGTGATCCCATCCCCTACGCTGCGAGATGGAAAACCCATCCTCCCTCACCCACGCGATCAATACACACAGGCACACAAACACGCATACACACACATCCGCGTCTTGAACAGCGTAATACCTTCCGCGTTGACAAAGCTTTGCTCGACCCGTCGATAGAACCAACTTCCCCCTTTTCGCATGCATGTCGTCCCTTTGTGCGCGCGGTCCTCGCCCTGAACATTGCCGAGGAAAACGTCCTCAGGCTGCAAAAGAAGACGAGGCAATACCATAGCATGCGTACTGCGGCTAGCAGCAAGAAAACCAACAACCTATGGCAAACGGCGCCTGTGAAACACCACCATGCCTGACCAGGGAAACCCTAGGTCTTTGCCAGGCATGCTCGTTGTCTATAGTTGCCGTCTGCCAGATCAAATACCGAGCCTGGCGCCCTGTTTCAGCAGGACGGCACCCCGCCTTTCTGTCCAATTGGTTTGATCAATTAGGCTCGTATGGGCTGCCAACGTCACTGGATGAAAGTCCCTATGTTGCCCTTGTTTGCACCGTGCGGGGACGACAGCGATGACACCACATTCTTGGACGATGGGCATAGGCATTAAAGATCCAACGCTGAAGCCGAATCCATCGGACAGCCCCCAACTGGAGGCCAGAAGGCACCCGTTGCTGACCGCCTCTTGCCAGAACCAGCCTGGACGTACTCGTGCTTAGACCAGGCCTAGCAGGAGAGAGCATCAGTGGCACTGGCTGTCGCCCTCGACTCAAACGGTAGAAATCCTAAATATGAGGTGGGTTGCCCTTGCGAATCTACGGGGCGGTCCCCCATACGATGTAAACGTGGCAATGCAACCGTGCTGGATGCTATCCTGATCGGCCCTTCCATGCCGAAAGAAGCTGTAACTGCTATGCAATTCCACTGCATGTTGAGACCGCTTTGGAAGAATGGTTTGTCTACAGCGCCTCGCTTATGTCTCCTGTTCCTCCTCGTTCCTCCTCGTGCCTCTTCCTGACAACTGCTCCTCCGTCTCCTCCGCCTCCTCCTCCTGTTTAACCCGCGGCTAAACCGCCTCCTCATCCCTCAATCCTCCTTCCGCGCTGGCGCTCAAATCTGAATCGCCGCGCGCCGCCAGGGATCGGGGACACCACCACCGAATGGACCCCAGACGAATGCAAAACTCGGCCCCGAGGGCCGTCGCAGGGCGGAGGATGGGCGGGGAGGTGGTGAACGAGCAGAGTCACGGCGAGGAAGGAGAGCGAGCCAGAGGCGCGCGAGAGAGCGCGAGAGAACGAGAGAGAGAGAGAGAGAAGAGACAGAGAGAGCGAGAGAGAGAGACAGAGAGCGATAGAGAGGAGGAGGAGGAGGAGGAGGAGGAGGAGGAGGAGGAGGAGGAGGAGGAGGAGGGGTTGGAGGAGTTGGAGGATGATGAGGAGGGGGAGGGGAGAAAGCAACACCAAAGCTGATGCTAGTCCTCCTGGCTGTCGCTGCGTGGCTGGAGCCACCGCTTCGGGAGGTCCTGCAAGTTGTCGCGCAACCTCTCGGCTCGAGCAGCCCGATTAACGTCCACTGAGCAGAATGGAATGTCACTGCTGCACCTGTTCACCACAAACTGCCCATGTGCGCGAGACTCGTTCGGCAACACAACATCCAAGCTCCGTAACTGTGTGTTTCACGTCTGTATTGGGTGCCGTGGGCCAAGCATTTGGAATATCCGTCCCATCTGCGCAGCCCCCGCCCCCCGCAGGGCATCCCCAACCATGTACTGCGCTTGGGCAAGCCTGGGAGGATGACCACTGCAGCGCGTAAGGTGGCAACTGATGCTTGCCTCAAACCTTGCGCGTTGCAATTCACTGACCAAGCCTATACACATGTAATTGAGATTCGGCGAGCAATCGCCAGGACCTTACAACACGACCGCTGGCTCTTTTAGGGCTAGAGCCTGCTTATACATGGTTCAAGATTGGCTCGGGCTGGGGGGACGGACTGCTTCCGATCGAATCCTACACATCCGCTGCGCAGTAGAGGGATCTGCACTGGAAACGACCCGAGGGGTGGGAATTGGACACGTGGGTGGTATTCGCGAGCGACTGGGCGTCTCATCTCCACCCGCATGCAACCCCAAAACAATCCAAGTGCAGCGTCGGGCCAAGCCGTAAGTGCCCGCATGACTGGCACGACGTATACTACTTTACTTGTCCCTGACCATCTGGGCGTGGATTCCATGAACTCGAACTGCGATCGAGGATGAAACCTTAGGACGCGTCAGACTACTTCAGCCCTCAACATGTGGACTCGTTCAGCGCGTTATCGATTAACAGGTCGGTCTAGCTTGACTGATGTATTGTATATGGCTTATGTTGCAGTATGCTGCGCACTAGTGGCACGCATACACACATCTACAGATATGTGTAGTTGCCAATCACTGTTCTTGCTGAGCTCGAGGCTTGCTAATCATGCCCACCTTTCTCCAGATGCTTCGACTGCGTAAGAAGCTGGAAATTCTAACGTGTGTAAAAAAGTGGGCATGCGCATCGCTGTACTGGCCCATCATTGCACACCCCGACGTCCAATATGAAAAAGTTCGGAGGGAAACGCTTTTTCCAGCGCGCTGCCATCAATACCAAATTGCTGCTCAATGCATACAACTTCAATACTTTATCGGGCACGTTTGGACAAATGATCCGAATGTGACTGGAGGCAACAACGCTGCTAAAGTCACATAAGACCATCTGGCAGTCCGTCGACCAAGCCACCGCCAACATATCTACACGCACACATATCTGTATATACATATACATATGGGTACGCATTGAAGTGTACTAGAAGCGTTCTGCTCCCCTTCGCACGGTTAACCCATCCAGGCATGATAGTTTGGGTGCGGTCAAGTCTTGTGGCCGCTGGTTGCCCTTACAACAAGAGAAAGAACCATGATCGCAACAATTATGCGCAAATAACACATACAGAGTCAGCGGTACGCGAGGGTCGCAACCGCGACACCTCTGCAGATTGCTCCGGTTCCCTGTGGCGAAACACTGCACCGTCTGCATGCTCGTGCGAGGTCAGCTATGAGGAGCTCCTTCGTCTCCTCCAGACCCATTCTATGCATCTCTGCATATACCAGCTAGAGTCCCGATGAGGGGGCTAAACAAGGGTGGAACATGCAACGTTGGATACAGCACAGGGCTTGAGAATGCAAGTCCATCCAACAATAACAGACAAGAAAACATTCATACATCGACACACGCACACGCACACGCCACCCTGCTTCCTTACATGACACGCTGGGGCGCGGTATAATGTCAAATGCTGCCCCCCACCCTCTCCACACGCCGTGTGCCGAGGTTTCGTGGGCCGCCCGACGCTTTCCCTGCGCTCTCTGACGCTCTGCGAGGCTTCTAGGGCCGCCAACGAGGGATACCAAGGCCACCGAGATGGCTCAATAGTGCCTGTCCCGAAGAACAAAATCATATATCCAGAACGCCTGCAAAAGGCTCCAAAGACACCCCCGAAGACGATTTCCAGAAGGCCCCCGACAAAACAACACATCGATACACACCCAATGACTTCACAAACAAGCAACAGTGTACCGACATCATTCGAGAAAACGTGAGACTCGGGTCTGGGGACTCGGGCTGGCCTGACGGGGCCATCAAGAAAATGACGAGGCCCAATCTGAAATTTGACGCCAACTCCCGCTGCAGACATCCCACGAACACCAGACTGTCAGAATCCAGCTCGTCAAAAAACGTCGGCAAACGCGGGTTCCGGCTTTCTCGAGTCTTACGCTTCCCCGAACCATGTTCATATCAATGCTCACTATCTAAAGGTCTCCTGGATGGGGTCGGAGGACCGCGCCGCATCGCCATTGCATCGGCGATGCATGGGCGATGCATGGGCGATGCATCGGCGACGTCGACGTGAAGCAAATCGGGACCCACATTGAGCCACATCGGCGATGCGGCGCGATCCTCCGACCCCACCTGCTCCGACCCCATCCAGGAGGCCTAGACTATCCCTCACATCCGTTCGCGCCCCTCGGGGCCTCGCAACAACCCCATGCATCTACAGGGCATTGGCGTGATACGATCGCTTCTTCCACAGCCGAGACAACAAATCGATAACCGTGCACCGACATCATATTCGTATCAATGATCTGGGGATGCTCCGGTGCTCGCCGGCAAGCGACAGTGTTGTGGCACGGTGGGGGCATTAGATAAGGAACCCTTAGATAAGGGATCCAGGGGCTCACTGTCCCCCTCGCGTCCGTTCGCGCTCCTCGGGGCCTCGCAGCAGACCCAGGCATCTACAGGGCTGACTGGCGTGATACAATCGCTTCTGCCATAGCTAGGACTGAAAGCGTCATGGCACGGCAGGCCTTCCGCCCCCTTGTTATGATGTGTTGTGGCAGGGCTGGACCTAAACGCTGATTATTGTTTTGTTTTCGATTTGCTTTTCGTTTTGCTCGACCTGCTTTCCTGCACCTCCCTCCCAACACGAAACAAAACACATCCGAAGTTCAGCACAACGGCGCTTAGGTCCACCGACATCATATTCGTATCAATGCTCACTGTGCTGTGTGACCCACGAGGGGGTCCAGCTGAAAGAGGGTGGTGCAATAGATTAAGGGCAATTGTATTGCAAATTTACTGCGCCGGAGAATTGTATTGCAATTGTATTGCAAGTAATGCATCGCACGCGAAAATCCAGCAATACATTTGCGCCCCGGAATGTGGTGCACTCCCCAAATAATGCATCGCACGCGAAAATCCAGCAATACATTTGCGCCCCGGAATGTGTTGCACGCCCCAAACGTATTGCAACCCCACAAATTTACTGCACCAAATCTATTGTACCACCCCTTGGCGCTGGACCCCCTTTTGGGTCAACCCGAACTGTCCCTCACATCCGTCCGCGCCCCTCGGGGCCTCGCAGCAGCCCCAGGCATCTGCAGTGCTCACTGGCGTGATGCGGTCGCTTCTGCAATCTAGCCAGGAGGCTGCAAGCGCCACGGCACGGCGAGCCTTCCGCCCCTTGTTATGATGCGTTGTGGTACGGTGGGGGGCATTGGATAAGAAACCCTTAGATCAGGAATCCAGGGTCTGGAGACTAGTGGAACTCCCATCGAGGCTCGGCCATGGATATCATCGCCGCCCTCGTCAGATAAGGCATCCTCCAGGGTATGCAGCCTCCTGGGCGCACTCCTTAGCAACAGTGCACCGACATCAGATTCGTATCAATGCTCACTGTCCCTCACATCCGTTCGCGCCCCTCGGGGCCTCGCAGCAGCCCCAAGCGCTGCAGGGCGCCCAGGGACACACAAAGAAATACACACAAATCCCAGGATTCCCCATATTTTCCCATGTCTTGTCGGTTGTCCTGTGCTGTGGCAGAGTTTTACGTTTCCCCGAATCATATTCGTATCAATGCTCACTGTCCCCCACGTCCGTTCGCGCCCCTCGGGGCCTCGCAGCAACCCCAGGCATCTGCAGGGCGCACTGGCGTGATGCCGCCGCTTCTGCAATACAGCCAGGAGACTGGAGGCGCCACGGCACGGCGAGCCTTCCGCCCCAGTGCTGTGCTGTGTCTGAAAATGGGCCCAGGGACACACACACAAAGAAGTACACACACAAATCCAAGGGTTCCCCATCTGTTTCCCCACATGTTATCGGTCTTCGTCTTCCCCCCCACTCCCCACCTTTTCCCATCTCATCCTGGGGATCGGCGATTCATTGTGTCTGTGTGTTTTTTCCCCGTCCTGAGTGTTGTGTTAGAGGCCCAGAGCTCACATTGCAACATCTTCCGGCCCTTGGCGCGGTTCCCCTGGGGCTTGCCACGGCTTCCCGCTCGTGCCTAACGAACGCCGGGCCTTGGCGCGGTTCCCCTGGGGCTTCGCCGCCGCGGCTTCGAGCCCAACGAGCGCCCCGAGACGGGCCGGGAGAGCTCCAAGGGGCCCCCAGGACGGCTCAGGGACGCCCCACCGAGTCGCCGAGCGATCGCTCCAAGACGCTCAAGTTGGATCCCCAGACGGCCCAAGAGGCCTCCACGACGCCCAAGGAGGTCTCCAGGAGGCCTCCCAAGAGGCCAGAACCAATAATGTTCCTCATGGTGTTGCAAGATTTGTGGCGTTCTCGCCTCTGCGGCCCCCCGACGCTCCAAGACGGGCCTAGAAACCCCCAGGGTCCGCCCCAAGAGGCCTCCAAGAAGGCCCTCAAACAGCCCAACAGGCCCAAGGAAGCCCAAGGGGCGCCCATAACGGCACAAGAAGCCCACAAAGGCCCAAAAGAGGGAACACGAACCGAAAATCCGAGCCCCCGCCCAAAGAAGCCCCCAGGAGGCCCGAGAGGCGTCCGGGAGGCCCCAAGAGGCCACCAAGAGGCCCCCAAGAGACCCCCAAGAGGCCCTCAAGATGCCTCCAAGAGGCGTCCACACTGCCCCCAAGAGGCCCCCGAGAAGCGGCCCACGAAATCCCACCGAACATTCAAGAGGCTTCATCCCCATAACCCAGGCACGGTGGCGGGATGGGTCGAAGGCCATTCGATCTTACCGTATTTCTTCCCTGGCTCTCGCTCACAGCCTCTCTCTCTCTCCCTCTCGCTCGTTCGGCCCCTCTTTCTCCAGAGCGAGCGCCGGCCTTGACAATCGTCAGGCAGCGAGCGACCAGTGGCCAGACCGTGCAGCGGAGCGCCAGATGCACTACGTCGGCGGTCGACAATTAGCCCGCCCGCCTCCGAGCGGTGCGGAAGGCGGGCTGCGCCTTCCTCTCCCTTGCGCGTAGCACAGAATGAATTCCTCCCTCTCTGGGGCGAAATCGGATCCGTGGGGGGGGCTCAGGGTGGCACCTGCTGGTTCCACAAGCTTAACATCAAAATGTGGAGCCTCCAGAGGGTCTTCGGCGCTTGTCCAGAAATTATACAAAAAGATGACCGGCGCTCCCGAGGCCGCGATCCTTGTGTAAAAACTATCGGGCCCGCGCCTGCCACTTTCCCAGATGCTTCCCAGCGTTAGATCGGGCATGTCCACCTACTGGCGGATCTTGCGCGAAGCAATTAAAAATAATGAGAATGCCCAACATTGTTTTATAGCTTCTCCAAAAAAATATCCAAACTATGTTTTGACTATTGCTGAATATTCCTCGTGTGGAGAGACACGCCCGACTTGCCCGTATCAAGGAACAGAGCGATAATCCACTGACCATACTGTAAAGTTGAGATCATCGTGGAGAGCGGGCGCCGAACACCAGGTACATGAATTTAGGTACTGGGGGGCGCATGTGTGTAGAACGACGTGGAATAATAGAACACAAGGCAAAACCCCGAATACGCAATCCCCGATCCGAACCATCAGCACTCTCCCTGCATTGCGCACACTACGCATGATTGCTCTCGATGGGCGAGCATGATATATGATATCTGCGTCATCGACCTTCGTGAAACAAAGCAGTCCTGAGTTTACAGCGTGGTCCTCGCCATCAGCAGAAAGAATATGGGCACCCGCTCGCATATGGAAGCTAGCGGGAGCTCCTGATCCTGCTGAGAAGCCGACAGCTGCGCACGAAATTGACATATAACGCGGATGCGTTGTCAAATGTATACAACAATTTGACGAAAGCGGGTGGCATGATCCACAGCAGCTTGCGCTCACACATGATTATTGGTACGGGTTGCACTGCAGCTCGCGGCAACTCGAGGGTGTCCTTCATACTGCTCGGACTGACCGTCCAGACCCCACCAATAAAAGACAGCTTCGAGTAGCCGTCGGAATAATTAACGATTACACGCTACCCCGGTGCTGTCATGTGCATGTGAAGGTCCGGAGGCATGAGAAAACATGTGCAACGTAAAATCCTGAACGTGCAAGGAGCCAGCGCAGCATCACTATCACGTGCATCAAATGCCGGTCTCGTCAGACCCTGGTCCACGTTGCATGAATCCTCTAATATCTCTGGTGCACCAGATGTCCTTCGGGTGCCTTGGCCACTTCCACCTCTCGGTGCTGCAAGCTCCTTCCTGCGCTAGCATTACGTAGGTCGGACAAGCCCTCCTACAGGCGGATTTTTGGACGAAAAGTGAAACATACCCCAAAACAAAACCAACAAAAAGCAAACACATAGTAAAACATCGTCCCCAGACTATGATTCGACTATTTCTGAATATTCCCCATGTAGAGGGACACGCCCGATTTAACGCTAGTTTGTCATACACTCTCTCGTGCTCCCTTGCGGGCTGGTCTGCTGCAACCTCGCCGCAGAGCCGCAGGCGTGAAAACAAAACCCCTCTCGCGCGAGCTGCCACTCAGCAGCCCGACCTTGGGAAACCACCAGATATGTACCGATACCGCTACTCAACGGACCTTTCCCGGGGCGCGTTGTGAACAGGAATTCGTGGACCATCGCGTCGTGGCGACGGGGGCTCCCCAGGACGAGCACCTGCACTGACACGCTTCTGCAAAGAACAAGATCGGCTGCACACGATAAGTGGCCCTGGGCAAGAGTGGCCTGTAGTGCGCGGCCGAAGGGGGGGCCCGTTGGAGGGCACGACCAGGCGCGCAAGCCGCTGCTATCGCACCAGAGTTGCAAGGATCCCCCCGGGGCCGTAAGCGACCCGAGGAGGAGAAGGAGGAGCAGAAAGAGGAGGAGGTGCAGTAGGAGGAGGACGGGGAGGAGGAGGAGGAGGAGGAGGAGGAGGAGGAGGAGGAGGAGGAGGAGGAGGAGGAGGAGGAGGAGAAGGAGGAGAGGAGAGGAGGGAGAGGAGAAGGAGGGGGAGGGAGGAGGAGGAGGAGGAGGAGGAGGAGGAGGAGGAGGAGGAGAAGGAGGAGGAGGAGGAGGAGGAGGAGGAGGAGGAGGCGAAACACGACCAAAAAGGTCTGGCAAAACAAATTCGGCCTTACGTGCAGCCCAAGCAACTGACCCACGCGCCCTCGCGCAGCGAACCGCGAGCGGGCGCTAGGGTCAGCCGCCAGGGTGGTCCTCAGGACCCACGGCCGCACGCGCCCTCTGCCGCGAGGCAAAGGCAAAGGCGCTAGCCGCAAGGGCTTGCCGCCCCATCCACTGGGCCTGGACCAGCTGGGGCCCGAAGGAAGGAAAAACCTCCAGCCACCTCGGGCCAGCCCGAGGCTGCAAGCTCACTGGCCTCAACGTCCCAGTCGCCGCCGATGACGATGGGCTCATCAAGATGGGCGCGCCACTCGTGGAGGTCCATGAGGAGCTGGCGGTTGGCCCCCTTGAGCCCAACACCACCCTCCAGGTAGATGGAGCCCATGGGGATGGTGGTGCCCGCTCCCAGGGAGAGTCTGCAGGCGGTGCCCCCGCGCTGTTCGCCTGTCCGCGGCCGATGGCGCTGGGCCGAGCCCAGCAGGCGAGAGGAGATGATGCCGACTCCTGAGGACACCGCCGTGGCAGCTTCTCCCGTCTTGAGGACCCCCGAGCAGGCCAGCTGCTGTCCTTCTCGGCTTGCCCAGCCGTGGGCCCGCTCCTCCGTCATAGGGTGAAGTGAAGCGCGTCTCCTGCACGAGCATGATGTGCGACTTGAAACCCTTCTTGCGCATCCACTCGTGGGCGCTGACTGCCGAGCTCCATATGTTGCCGTTGTACGCGCGGAGGCCGAGATCCTCCTCTAGCTTGCCTGCAGCCAGAAACATCGGCCCTCGGTCGGGCAGCAGCTGGGCCAGCCAGCTGCAGTTCCTCACTAGCTCTTGCCTCCTGGTGGTCGGCACGCTGCTCAAGCCGAAAACCTGGCCCAGGGGGTATCCGCCCGTTCCGATGGCCTGCTCAACTTGAACGACGATCTCGAGACTGCCCAGAGGATGCCCAACGGGTGCCTGGCTTGGATATGGGCCCGCAGTCCCGGCACGGGAAATGGCGAGGCGCGCCTGCAGAGGCACCCCGACACTACAACTCGCTGTGTGTCATGCCCTCCGGGCCCCTCGGGAGCCTCCACCGTGACCACCTCCAGGTCGGGTGCAAGCCTAATCCCTCGCCTGGCAGGGGAGCTGACGCCGCCGTCGTTCTGGGCCACCCCAGGGCTAGCTTCCCGCCTGGCATGGGAAATTTTAAGCTTAACCCCTCCCCTGACACGGGGAAATACTACCGTGGTCAAGGCCGCCAGCTCCAGTGCGACGCAGATTCAGCTCGGACCCGCCTGCGCCCCGACCAAAGCCAAAATCTCCACGGTGCCCTTCGCGAGCTCCTCAAACCTCCATGGCGGCCCCACCAAGCCCGTGAAGTCTTGCCGCTCAGGCCTAACCTCTCGCTTGGCAGGGGAGCTGACGCCGCAGGCATACCCTTCGCCATGCATGGGAGACTTCAGGCCTGGCCCTTCGCCCGTCGCCGAGGGCTCTGCGGAACCTCGCGACGACGTTTCGGAGCTCCTGCGCGCGGCGGCCGCCCATCCCCCGGAGCTCCTCGCGGTCGGCCCCCATCGTGCCCGACGGCAAAGGCTCGCCGCCAAAGCGCCCCCTAGTGCCGCGCGCCGGCACGGAGGTCCTCCGCGACGTCGGCGAGCGGCCTCCCCGACCAGCGCGCCGGGCTCGCCCGCGGGGGGTGGTTGCCCTGCGCCAGTATCGCGTGGAGGACCTCCACTCGCTGCTCCTGCCGCGTCTGCTGGCCCCTGCTCTGGGTCGCTGCTCCGATGAACCAATGGCCCGCCCAGTCGCGCAAGTCGCGGCGCGTGCCCCGGCAGTCGCGCCCCGCGGGGTGGGGGGCCCATCGCCGAAGGGGGCTGCCCACCTCGGCCGACTGCTTCGGGCAATTCATTGGACACTGCCCGCAACTCCCTGAAATAATCCGCGCGGGGAACGCGACAGGGCCCAGTCGACGCAGCCACCGAAGCGCCCGCGGCGCCCACCCGGGGCAGGCTGCCCTTCGCCCCGTCGCGTGGAGCGGTCGCGCGTCGGGGCGATAGCGCGCTCGGAGAGCTACCCCCCTCCCCGCCCTGACCGACGCGCCGCCCCTCCAGGCTGTTGCGGGCCCGCGCGCGCTGCCCCGCCAGCAGCGGCGCGCTCCCCCAGCCTCGCGCCAGCGGCGGCCCGCGGGCCCGCGGCGCGCGGAGGGCCTCGTCTGCCTCATGCATCTCGCAGCCCCAGGCTTCGCCCTAGCTGGCGCCCTCGGCGCCGACGAGTCCCCGCGGGGCTTCGTCTGCCACGCGAAACACGGGGGGGGGGGGGGCGAGCAGGAGCGCCGCCGCGAGGAGCTTCAAGAACGCTCGCAGGGGGAGCGCGGCACCTTGGGGACCGGCCTTCTCGGCTGCGGCCATCCCCT